>OY720684.1:21055399-21284949 GCA_963170755.1 Amphimallon solstitiale
GCTCTCAGCGCATGATCACAGTAATCCAATTGAAACTTCGACGTACATTTGGTGATGGAAAAAAAATACAATTTATATGCGACGACACATGTGGTAGGTATGTCACGTCGTGATATTGACAACGATTTGTGGAATTAACCGGGAGGAAAAAATATAAATAAATATAACTTTCTGTAAACATTTATTAAGTATAATTAAAAAATTTACATAAATTAGAGGCCCTGAAAGATAACCAGTTTTGTATATTTTTGTCTAATGTATTTTTCTTTTTCCGACACAATTCGCCCTTCGCAAAGTACGAATCTTTTTGATAAATCGTCTATTCTGTTGTTGTAGTAGTTTAACTTGTTTGTTTTTCTTCTTAACAACCTCCTTTACGAACTGTAGAGTTTTTTTTGCCCTCCTAGGTGTTGCTACATGTGGTGAACCCAAGTCACCAATGTATCTTGGAGTGTAAATTCTTCTTTTTTTGGGTGTACTCCCACCGGCTTCACTATTCTTTGTCTTTAAACACAGCTTTTCTTCTAGGTTATTACTAGAAACTAATACAATACTAATTAATACTTAATCAAAACATTATTAGCAAAACTTACTTTGTACGAGTTCACTACCAACTTGTTCAGTTGATTCGCTCTCACTCCCGGTGGATAGTGAAATTACTTCATTCACACTTGCAAGGAAAGGTGGCTGATCAACACTAACTGGAAATGGAACTGATACTGTGGGTACAGAATCTGCTTTCAATTTTATTCTGCCCCCAAACTCACGCCCCCTCAAGTCTACATAATCACTTTCTACAAAATGTTTTGAACAAATTTTCACATTGTCTACACAATCCACTTCATTATTTAAACCACAAGCTGACATCCACATAAGACGAAGTGAGCTCTTGCTCTTTGAAGGAAAACTAGAACATCATAAGTAAAATAATTTAAGTCCACGCTGCAAAAGTGAGGTTAAAAGTCATACCTATGCAAAACTGGCGGATCAATCAACGATGAAGCTGTTGTTTTGTGAAAGGAACACAAAAAGCACTTGGGCATTTTCGATACTACTCCAGAAACGTATTTAACAATAATTACACTCGAAAACGGAAAAAACAACGAAAACTCCAAACCAACAAACTACAAACACGGCGGAACTGGTCTGGCAGACAGCAACCAATGAGAGCCAAATAATCGGAACATGCGCAGACAACCTGTATCAGTTAGAGAGACAGATATATATATATCTGGTCTTAATGCTTGCCTCTTACCCAGCTTCTTGCTAGCCGTATAGATATATAACGTATTTGTTTTTTTGCCATTCCTGTTCTACAGTGTAATTTTTAATGTCTGAAGACAGTTTGAATTTAGCGCCAACAATTATTTTTCAAAAGTTGGTCACACTTATTGTCACTTTAAAATTTGCTTGTATCATTTTTTTTCAGTGGCGTCTGATATTAACGGGTTCATTATTAAGTAAAAAAATTTGTTGTTCGTTTCAAGTATTGCAATTACTACTATATTCATATAAAATTAATATTCCCGCTATTAAGAATGAATGCATTACGTTATTCAAACTAATAGATGTATATGTTGGACATTAATAATTAAAGTAAAAATATTAGGACCAAAGACACAATTTATAATATAAATTTTATTAAGTTCATCCCAAAGAATTCTAGAATTAATAGATACATTATTATTTGTATTCACATAAATAAATTTTAGGGTTCACCATAAAAAACCATAAATAACACTATAACAAATGTTTAAAATGTCCACCATTGGCATCTAGGCATAGATTTACTCTCTTCTTGACATTTGAAAATATACAGTGGAGTCCTTCTTCATTTATATTGTTAACTTCGTTAACTATTGCTTCTTGCAGTTCCTCTATTGAATGAAGTCTATTTCTAAAAATTTTTGTTTTCAAATAATCAAACAAATAAAAATCCAGAGGTGTTAGGTCAGGTGACCGTGATGGCCAGCGATCCTTACTAATTAATCTTTCTCCAAAATATTCGTCAAGAAATTCTAAATTAGCACGAGCAACATGGGGTGGAGCACCATCTTGTTGAAAATACCCTCTTTGTAATTCATCATCATGTAATTGATTTATAAAAGGTTGAAGTATTTGTGTGCGATATCTTTCAGCATTGATAGTGTCATTAAAAAATATTGGACCGACAACTCTTTGTCTTGACATGGCTATCCCAACACCAATTTTCACTGGATGCAAACTTGTTTCTACAAAATGATGTGGGTTTTCTGTTGCCCACGTTCTATAATTTTGGCTGTGGATGTATCCAGACAAATGAAACCAAGCCTCATCTGACATAAATGTCACGTTTAAAACATCATCATTGTTTAAATTTTCGTTGAACCACTGACAGTATTGTGCTCTTCGTTCATAATCTATATTGAATAATTGTTGTGTAACAGTTACCCTGTAAGGATACATATGCAAATTCTTCACTAAAGCTTTTCTAGTTGTACTATATGACAAACCTTAAATGAAGAAATAAAATTAATAATGAAAATAATGTTAATTAATTAAGTACATTTACCAGTTTGCGCAGCCAATTTTCGAATTGATTTATTTGGGCTTGCTTCAATCCGTTGCCTAACATCGTCGACCACATCATCTGTTAAGAAAGATTGTTGGTCGTCCACTAGATTTGCCTTTGCAAATACAATTTTTAGTTTCGAACCGATGTATAATTCTATCTCTATGCTGAGCAAATATCTTATACGAAACAATATGGTCAGGGTAATTTTGCTGAAATTGGGCCATGCAAGACTGCAGTGAATATGACCATTCACCGTCCGCACCAAGAGTCCCGCTCCGATAATGTGCTTTTAAAATAAAAGCATCTTGCTCATCCGAAAAGGGCATGTTCCTATAACACTAAAAATAAATGCAATCATTTTAAATGTATTGATTAAAGGTTTGTGTTAAACTTACCTAAATAACGAATAATATAGAATAACTGTTCTGATAAGAACAGTTTTTTTTAGTAAAGGCAAAAGAAATATTGAATATAAAAGCACGGAAATAACAGAAAAACACAAGAACCAAAGAAATATATTGACGACTTGATACTGTCATTTTTAACGTGACCTTTATATATTCAACAGGATAACCAACTCCAAAACATGAAATACACTAAAAACTACGGCGGTAAATTTGAAGTATCCTCAAACATTAAAAATCACACACCTTCTGAGGTCTCTTGTTAATTTGTGCAGTTGTTTTTTCTTTGACTTTGTGTTTCATGACACTTGTGTTTGTTATTTTCATGTTCATTTTGGCTACCAACAGGATATGGTCAGTGTCTGCGTTTGCTTCTCTATACGTTCCTCTATCAGTATATTGTCTTCAGTTCAATGAATAGCGGATATTTTAATAATAATAATAATAAACTATAAACCATTACAATACAGTAGATTTTATCTTTTTAGGTACAGTTCCATTAACTCATTCGTACTACAATTGTAGAAACTACATGGACATGGGCGCATTTAAGAGTCGTTCCTTTAGAGCTGGTTGGGGCAGGGGCTTCATATTGGTAACGAATTCGAATGCTTTTAAAACCTCACAGAGCAATATGAAAGCCAGAAATAATAAGATTGGAATAGTAGACGTGTCAAATTTAACTGGTTACGATCCCTTATTGGTAATAGACTCACCGTCAAAATAATGATTTTATTAATTACCTTTTTTTTTTCTTTTTAAGGAATCCCTACCTGTACATCTTCATTACATTATGGAAGCGTCTCAGTTCCGTCTAATTGATGGCGTACCATTCTTTAGTATTAACAAAGATAAAACAAGCTTAAAACGTCATCAGAAATTGGCAAGCAAAATGTATCATAAAAGTTATAATAGCAGAGATGTGAGGTACTTCTCTGAAGTTTGGGACTTACTTGTAGCCTTATGGGGTGATATGGATGACAATCAAACTAGGAGGGAATGCTTAAGCAATTGGTAAGCTTTCAACTCACTACACATATTTGGACAACTCAGTTGTTATCGTGGATGTTACTTTCTACAAAAAACCAAACAATCTTCATCCCCAAAGTAACATCTGCTTAAATTAAGGTGACAACTTATTTTTAAACGTGTGTATTGAATACAGCACAACTTGTTTATAATGTCATCGGATATAGCAGCAACTCGGGTATAGCATCATAATCGTCTTGGTCCCTGGAATTACTTATAGTAGACAGTCTAAAAGACGTTGCATATAACGACATCAAATTCTGGTGGACCTCTAATTTAACGTGAATTGAAATACATAGCTACGTATATATGTAGGCAATAACGTCTGGGAATTTCCGTGTTTACAGAGATACTTTGTAGAAAATAACAATATCCTCATTTATTAGAATTCATAAGCCATTAACAATGCAGTACTATGTAACTTACAGTTTGAATGGATATGCTATTAATAAACCGCAGTGAAATGCAATTAATAAACCGTTGCCAAAGAAATTCTTAATGCGATTTTTGTGCAGTTTTGCGTTTGTTGTAATGTAAAATAGGTAATAAAGGATGTTATGTATCGGACTAGTTATGCAAAAATTTCTTAAATTACAGTTTTTCGAAACCCGCCTATCTAGTGAATAGCACCCCTCGGTTATAACGTCAAAAAAGTGCGTGATAATGATGACGCTATATCCGTGTTCTACTGTATTGTAAATGGCATAGTAGTGAGCAAGTATAGAAATTCATTGACACTTGTAGGTGAAAGCTCATATTTGATTACAGCAAACGTTCGATAAAGTGAACTAATTCAGACCAAGGGTGTGTCCCATTATCGAAATGTTTATATTAGCGAAGATGATTATTAACAAGCAAATTATTAATGGAAAATACGCCAAAGTAAAAATACAAAAAAAATATTCAAACAACGTTACATATTACTATTCATTTAGAAGAAAAATAATCTGCGATCTTGGTCTGCGTAAATTGTCGCTTAGCATTGTCTTCCAATGCTTACGCCCATAATTTACGGAAAACTAAAATATCCGTGTATGATACATCTTTTCGTTCAGTCCAATCCAAAGCTTGGATAAAAACTTGTATAGCTTGCGCGTCAGTCGCCATACTTGGAACTTCAACGGGAATATCCTCATCATCACTGTCCCTATCGTCTTCCTTATTTACATCATTCAGCTGCTTATCTTCGTTCCATACATTAATATCAGCTGGTATGCAAAGTACGTTAGGATTCACAATTTTTAATAAATTAACAATGCATTAGCAATCCACTTCAGTTTTTCATTCAACAGTTTACCCCTCTCTTTAATTATTTCGCCACTAATTGGGACATGTTAGTCCTGTTGTTTTAGAAACTAGTTATATAAGCAATTTAAAGTTGTTCGATTTTTCGGCCCTCCAAATTCATCCCAAATTCTTCATAATAATTGCGTTTTTCTATTCCGGTGCTATAAAGTTCACTTTACGACACCCGTTTTGGTTGCATAAAGTATTACTTTATCGCACGCTAATTTTATTTTTTTGAAGTTGGTAACAAAAGAAATGGAACCAAATCGTATTTAAATGTCAAAATATAAGCCTTTAAAGTAACAAAAATGTGCAATAAAATTGTATAAAGAATAAAACACACATGCTAACATTTCACTTTCTAATTAGCAATATAAATTGTTAAGCAGAGTTGGATGATAAGTTTTCGGATGCTACTATTGACATTTACTTACCATGTTGAATAGTACAACTGTTATAAAAGTTTGTTTTGATAAATATGTAGAGAGTTTGTGGACGAAAGATTTTGTAAATTGTCTTCTGCTATTTTGCGAATCTCTGGGGGCGTACAGTCATTTATTTCGTCCTTTTTGTTGATAATTTGAAATAATTTATTGTATAAATCAGTCTGAATTTTAAACACAATTACATATAGCACCACCGATATTCAAATATTTAAAACGTTCTACTTAAAAATCAAAGTAACCAACTTCAAAAAAGCAAAATTTCTAAAATATTCGAACAAAACATGTCTCTTATTTCAAGCTTTTTTGAACTTTTAATAACCGAAATAGAAAAAATAGTATAAAATACACGTTTCATAAGACATTTTGCGCACTTGTTCTTTAGAAAACTCGCCTAGCGGCTCGTTTTCTAAACTTGAACGCGTGCGCAAAAATCGTGTCTTATGAAACTTGTATTTTAATATACTATTTCAAACGCTTGATTTCACAGATTGTTGCCATCGACACACCATATTTTGTTGATAGCTGTGTCACTTCTGCAACCTCCTCTAAGATTTTTGCGTTGTCACTTACTTTTAAACACTTCTTCTTCTTCTTGGATGCCATAGTTCGAACGATGCATATAAACTCACGCAGTTGCAAAGTATGTATGTATGTATGTACTTGTAAACACTAACGATAACAATAAATCGAAATAGTGTTTTATAATCGCGTATTAAAGAACGAACCTCAGCCAACAAAGTTGTAATTAAGACTACTTTTGTAAAATCATAGCTATATACAGCTCACAGAGCGAGACATGGCTGATGAGATGCCCCGCCCACAAGGTGCGTAATTGATTCTTATAATATTACGATAAGTACGACCAGTCTCGAAATATTGCCAAGCGTTACACACCGAAGTGCAGTACGTTTCCTATCTGCATGTACTCCTTCGTCCCGCTAGTGTATGCGATGTTGAACAAAATGTTATCATTTCTTTTTTTCCAACACTTTCTCTGTCTGACACTGACCCATACCTGGCGCAGCGATAATTTCGCCTACCGGCCACGTCTCGTTCTGTATATTACATGTATGTATAAGAAACTAAGCATCTGTGTTTGCTATAGCAATGAGTTGTCCCGGGTATGTAGTATGTATACAATTAAGTTCAAATGTGAATATATGCTACATAAGTCGGGGACTCCTCTACATAATTGGCTCAATCGGGGATTGATCATCGCCTTCCTAGATAATAGTAATAATAATAATTTATTTCATTTCAAGCAGCCACAAGGCAATACATATATAAGCTTCATATACAGATTATAAACCTCTCCTAAAGTCACTGCATCGTATGTCGGAAGGATTCGGAAAAATAGTTGCGGGGCGACGTGACGTAAGCGCTACCGTTAGAATGTTAGAATAGCATCAGTTGCATTCTGTTGATGAAGTAGGGTAGTTGATGTTTTCGTAAATATAACACGCTGGTACTTTCTATATTCGCTTTGGCATATTTGCGATTATTTGAACTGCTTTTACGTCATTTCTTTATTACCAGTATTTACTGGCTTCTTTATGTACGGATGTAATGTTTTTTTTTTCATTTTATTAGAGTGAACCAACTTCTGAAGACTACTTAGATATGTATGCTTTTTTTTTTATTAAAAACTTGTTTTAAATACTACACTGAAATTACAATTTTCATTACCTGTTTAAATTTATCAAAACAGGAAAATGTTCTAACAAAATCTGATAAAAATGTAGTTCCTTTCACGTGATTATCAAAATCATATGCTTGCGTACTTTATTATGAAATTTAAGAAAATAAATTTAATGTACGTAAGAAATAACTCAAACTTTTACGAAAACATCAACTGCTCTATTTCATCAACAGAATGCAACTGATACTAGCGCTTACGTCACGTCGCCCCGCTACTATTTTTCCGAATCATTCCGACATACGATGCAGTGACTTTAGGAGTGGTTTATAATCTGTATATACATACACATAACTGAAAAACGATATGCAACAATTATTCTTTTTGTTTTATCGTGTATTATTATTGTTGTACAGATTTATTTGAATTCCTCTGTGTATGCATTGCCTGTTATGTCGCTGGCTTATTCTAGCTATATTTGGTTAATGTTTATGGGGTTAGAATTTTATTATACCATTCATTGGAGTCAATTTCTCCGCATATTTCTTTATTTGGGTAAAACAATTGGTTGTGTTTCTATATTAATTACTAATTACAGTATTGAATTTCTTTTAATTGTATTGGGAAATCGACAATCAATACCGGTCAAATGGTGTACGTTATGACATCTATTCGCAGAAAGTTGAGTGCGAACTTCCGAACTTGCTAGTGCTCTGCTTTTATTGCAGCGGTAGTTTGGCTAGTAGTCTCGAGTAGATGGCGCATTTATTTTATTGGGCTTCGTAATTTATTATATTTATGTTCCGCTTGAAATTGCCGTTGTAGCCTAAGGATTATTTTAAATACTGTGATGGTTTCCTCCGTGTTCGCTTAGATATCGCCTCTGCCGCAATCCTTCGACGTCGTTAATTGAATTTTGACACCTTCTCTTTCGTTCCAACCGTCTTGTGAATAACACTCAATCGCGCAAAAACAGCGTTTTCTCAGCCAGTGCTTGGGTAATTAATTTGGAATGTAGAATTTGTATCGTAATAAATCACTAATTAAGGTGGATGTTTTCATAATTTCTCAAGCTTAATTTGGTTATGATGTTCTTGAAGAATCTTTGTAAGAGGATATTTTTTCCTTCTGGTTGAAGAAGGCTTCCGCTGTTTTAAGTACTCATATCACGTGTCTGATAGATCCTAATTGTATTTTTGTTCGCTGTTCGATTTTGAGTTTGCGATTACCGCCAGGTAGAAGCATTTCCGTTTGGAAATTTTGAAACACGTGTTTAACTTGTGAGATAGCTTTGGAAGAATTCCGGAAGGTTTAGTGAGGGATAAGCTGGCGATTAAATAATTAATTAGTATACAAGCGTCACTATTTTTAGTTATCAATAGAAGGTGAGTTATCGTGGTGGCATCATACCTTCTCTCCTCTTGCATATTTTATATCTTTAACGCAAGAGGGTAGCAGATAATCATGCATATTATATTACATGTTATTATGTAAATTCAAATTATAATTACAAATTAATAGTGCATTATCTTAATAATAATCTCAGACTGAAATAATCCTTTAACAAATGTAAATCTGTTGAAGTAAAAATTGTTGCAAGAAAATTAACTTCCTAAAACTTCGCCAATAGTATAGGGCTCTAAATTGACAAGCAGATTAAACGCAGCTCTTTGGAAGTTTTTAAAAGTTGTCATACCTTTGATTTGTTGAGAACGTTTATTGAATAATTTTATGGTGGAATAGGACGAACTTCTTTCCAACATGCTAAGTCTGTGTGTATGTAATTTGAGATCGAGTCTCGATATCGTGATTAAGTAGGAATGATCTAATTTTTCCTTGTTCTTAAAATGAAAAATTAAACAAAGCTGCGGCAGTAAGAAGTCCGACTGACCTAATTTTCCACGATATGATTCTCGGTGTTTAGGACTTGGTCGTTTTGCATTGTCTAAAGTTTAATTTTGTGTAAAACCTTTTTAGCCTCGTATCGTAAGGTAGAAATATTTTTAGCAAGTATTAACAGTAGATTGTCATCCGCGTAATTAATATGCGTATGTTTTTACGTTATCGAGCGTTTTGTATAATCCTATAGTACGATTTTGTGTTCACATTAGCACAGTGTTCCCAATATCCCCATTTACGTTATCGGGCGTTTGCTGTAGTTTAGAATAATGCCGGTCGATTTATTAACATTAAATTATATAAAAAAACTTTTTGTAAAGAAATTAAAGCAAAGTATTTCAATTTCTTTGTTCTCTTGTAATAGTTCTGCCTGAGCTATATGTATAATTACCTGTAATAATACCGAATAGTTAATAGTATACCTGAACAAACGAATATCTTCTTCGCTCCATTAACGTAGTGATGTAGTGATTGTATAAGACCTCGCTAATTGCCTGTCAACTCATATATAATGCTTTCATTCAGCAGGCGGATCGGGAACCGATCCCGCTCCAACCGTTCACTTCACAACAGTTGAGTGTGCGCTGGACAGGACCGCTCACCTTTATGTCATCGTCTGTCATCTGGTACTTTTCATTGCTGCCAGATGTTAAAATTATAGAGACTAAGCCGAATAAACAATAATAATAAATTGTTTTTCTTCATTAAGGTTTGACGTAGTTTTTACTGGAAGGGCTAGTTTTTCCAACCCCGAATAAAATACTGAGTGAACTCCAATATTATAATACATTTATTTTGCACAATACCTTTAATATGTTGTTTCTTACTTTTCTAGTAACTTTCTTCAAAATTATGTATTAGGTTGGTCTTGGAATGCATCAAAGGCGCATGCGTACAGAATACGCTCACTAAGTGAGCATAGAATTTTTCCGCTCACAAAAATAGCGACCGCTCCTGAACATGTTCAGAGTGAGCGCTCATCTACTGGACATGATCACTGAACAGTTGCGCAACTGTTGTGCCTGCTGAATGAAAGCAATGCCAACTTACTTAAGATTGAATGGAAAAAATTCATTGCCTTTCTATCTCATGCATAACCACATTACGTCGAAAATTTATAATGCTTACAACATAAGTGTTTACTACTAATATCTATTGCATTTCTTTTGTTTAGGTTGAAATCATCTCTCGAAAGAATTACCATCATTACTGCAACGTCTTTTAGTAGATTTCAAGAAAATGTGTTTTTCGACGTTATATTCTCCCTACTAGTAGGATATCAAATTAGGAATGCTGCCACTGTCGCCATTCATAATAAACTTCCAAATCTGGCATTGTTAATCACCCAGAGGAATGAGGTTACTGGGAGACTATTGCAAATGCAAATAGACCAATGGAGACAGAGTACGGCGTTAGAGCACATTGACCCGATGCCTCAGAAAATATACATGCTTTTATCAGGAATACTGGAATATGAATATGAATCAGATTCTTCTAAAAAGGTCGTGAATGTTTTTGATAACTTGAATTGGAAACAATGCCTGGCTGTAATATTATGGTATATGGTACCTAGAACAGAGTCCATATCCAAAACCATTTTCTTTTATCAGCAAGCTTTTGAGAAAGAGAAGCTTGCAAAGAAACCAACTTCTGAATATTTGGATGAAGGAATGAATATTTTGGACTTGCAATATCATTTATTGTTACTATATTGTAAGATGACTAACTCTCTGGAAGAAATTTTAAATCCACTAACACATACAAGTTATTCTGCTGACTACAGATTAAGGTATTTCATCTACACTTCTACTTTTTAATCATATACTAACATCAAGATATAAAATGTATTTTTGAAGGTTCAAATATAGTTATAAAAATGATGTATTGAAACTGAATACTGATATGAATGAAATTAATTTTTGTTTCTGTAGTAATGCCTCAGGGTGGCTGACAAAAAACGCCCCAAACCGTAGCTCCGTTATTTACTATCCGATTTTAAAAAACGAAATATTATATAAAATGGTTAAAATAATAAAAAATATATACTATGAATTGGCGTAATCAAAATATTATTAGGAATAAAAAGTTTGAACATGCGATAGTCAATTTTTTTTTTTTTTTTTTAATGGCAACGAATATTTTTAATTAATGTTTCGGATAAAGAATGTTTTCCTGATTTTGATGATGTATAACACGTAAATTTTTCAACATAAGTTTCAAGTGAGTAGCATTTTTTTTTTTGCAAATATCTCATAAAGTATGTATCCTGTAGATTTCTTAAGAGACTTAGAATAGGATTTTGAATAATTTTTAAAATCGTATGATTTGAAACGCTCATACGTATAAGAGAGTCGTGTGGTGGCCACACCTCATTTTTTTGCTGGTACTCGTGCGTATAGCCGTTTCGAATTGTTATAAGAGGAGCCTTACGAAATCAATAACATTGTTCACTTCTGTATTGTGGTATCTATCACCGATGTATTCGCAATAATTAAATGCATTACGAAAAGGCTATTTCCGAATCACTCCTTCAGATAATTTTATTGCTTTTCTAAGCTATTTACTTTGTTAAACAAAATTCGGCTAGAAACAAGTTTCTCGTAGCAGAAACGAATCAAAAGGGGAACTAATAATGGTATTATTTAATTCTTCAATCAATTTTTTTCCATTTTCCGGTCCGCAATACCCAAGTATCTGTTATAGGCAAGCAAATGCAAAGTATGTCCGTCCTATACTAAGAATGTATAGTATTTTTTTTTTATCTACTTTGTTTTTATACTAATACATCAGTCGACAAAAAAATCGAATTAAAATTATCTATAATTTATAATGATATTTTGGCATAATCACAACTTAATTACAACTATGTTCTTCTAATTGCTTTCTTTAACATATAATTGTGTATAAGTAATTTCCTAAACATTGTAATTTGAAGTAGCGCCATCTGATGCTAACGGCTCCAATTAAAAGCGATAGAATTAGCTTAGCCTAGACAAAAACCACCAAATATTGATGAAAAAACATAGTAATTGGCGTTAATATATTGGTTATTGCGTTGATCTTTTACAAAACGCTTTGAGATGACCATGTCGAGGTTCTCAGATGATATAGACACATTTTATGACTATTATTTCCGCAAAATGTCAAGTTTTCAAGTGTTTGTAATTTTATTATTTGAGCTTATTAAGCGTTGCTTTTCACAGAATACCTAATCTACATAATGCTCTTTTTAAATATCACAAAGAATGGTACCAATTTTCATTGGTAACTTTTATTTCTTGTCATAAAAATTACATGTTTTTCTACTATGCTGCCATCTATGTGCCTTTTGCGCAGAGGTCCCGCTCTTAATGTCATCCTAATTTTTTTTGTAAAATAATATCAAAACAATTTTTCCTCTTTTATGCTAATATGGCTCATTTGCAGACATTGTTTATTAAACAAAAATGTTTGTTTTGATGTCTCCAACCGCCCCCTTAAAGTTTGTCGGTGTGTTTTTGAGACACCTGTATATAGTTTCAAATGGAAAAACTGCCAACACGGCCTTTTGTGACAATGGAGGATGTCCATTTTTTATCAGTCATTTCAATAAAAGTTTTGTATTTTTCTGCTTACATAGTCGAAGATCGTGCAAAAAGAATACATGGGCTTGAAATCCACAATTCATTTTGATAATCTGCTGTTCATTTGAAAAATACTGATTAAATGATTCACTCAAACCTTTTGGTGTTGACTAATTTCTTCAAAAAACGTCTCTCCTATTTCAACCGCGCATCTGCAAACCATTTTATAGCAGAGAATCATTCAAACTCTTTGGAGCATACACATATTGTCCAAAATTCTCTTTTTCTTGAAAATAAGAATTTTTTTGTGAGCAGAAAATGCATCTACTTGTTTCTCCCGAATGGTTAAATTAGGTTCATGGATCTTTTTAAAAATTACGCTTAAATAGACAATCTTAAGCAACAATTTGAAATTTTAAATGGCAATGATTAGCCATAAGAAGAAATTCTTGATTCATGTTATTAATCAGCCTGTCAAAATTAGAATACATCCAAGTTTGCATCCGTTATAAGCCGGCGTTTATATACATATTTGTGTGTAGAATTATACCTTAAAACATATATAAATACTACCAATCAATATTGTCTTTGTTAAACCTTTTGTAGAAGAAATTGTATATTAATATATAATTTGTAATACTATAGACATATATATATACTTTTCTTTTTACAGTTGGATGTTGCTTCAAATATTGAGTGCTTTGGACGTTGGACGAATAAACGATCCTGCTAAAAACATAATTACAACAAGTTTTTCGACCCAACTAGAGTCATTTGGACTAACTAAATGGGCCATCTTTGTTTTACTTTTTATCGAAGATTCAAGCGTTCGGAAGAATTTAGTCATCAACTGTTTACAACGCAACTTATTTGTTAATCCTTCAGAACAACTAGAAAATGAATTAGTCCGCGATTTACACATTCCTTCAGAATGGATTCATGAAATTAAGTCTTACAGATCCCAATCACTCGGTTTGCATGTTGAAAGTTACAAACACCTGGCATATATCAACTTGTGGAATGAAGCACATAAAGTTGTCATGGAATCGATCATGCCTGACCTCATAGTAAATGATAATTTCGACGCTATTCGAAATATTTTGCATACATTTCAACCAGAATCTAGCCATATATCAACATGGACACACCAGGGTGGTGTACTCTGCGAGTTCATCAAGATTATGGACCTTTTTAATAACAGTGATCATGCATATGATAAAGAACAAGCTTTGCTTATTCACAATGCTGTATTAGCAATTTGTCAGAAATTACAGAACTATCCAAGACAGACACCTAAGCAAATTGCAGCACTATCTGAATTATCTAAACGTTGCCTTATATATATTCATATACTTATGACTTTTATGGCGCCTTCTGATAAAGGCATCATTAACATTACAGAAATGGAAGTGAATCGTCTAGTAATGCCACCTGATTATCTTGTAAGTGTTTATAAATATGAGACATTTTTTAAATAAGTATTATTGTTTTCACATATCTATATAGTAGTTTTATTTTTTATAGTAATAAATTTGTAATACTTTATTGTTTGAGTTAAGAATATTTGTAACTTTCAATATTGTACTGTTTTATATAATGTTAGTGTTTTGATACGTTTCGATTACGTCAAATTACAGTTATAGTTACATACTATTGTGTATAATATATATATATATATATAAAGTCGATGCAGTTTTTTGCAACAAATTAATTTAGTTTTCCTTTCTTACCTTCTCATTTCGTAATGTTAAAATTATAATTTCATGATTCAAAGCAATTAATTTAAATTACAATGTACCTACAATATTAACGAGATTTACATACATGTCGAAAAGATGACGTGAAACCTTCCACTACGTTTGGGAAAAAATCAACTAAATTGATCAGATGTATCTGTAATTGGTTGTATTTTTGATATAAACATATATATTTTATTTATATAATTAATTTTATTTTTGTATTTGCTTCATTTGCACATTATTCCATTTTCCCACCGTGGACTACCCTGCAGCGGGATCACGATGGATAGAATTCTATTTTAACGACGTCACGTTGCCTAACAACCATAGACGCTTGCCTCGTGTCGACAAGTTGGAATCATGTTGTAGGCTCGCTTCCAATCCCTCTCGTCTTAACACGTCCTCAAAAACGACTTGAGATCGTTTACAAGCAAACGATCCAAAAGTATCGTTTAGTTGCTCCATGTCAATTTATGTAATGAACAAGACAGAGAGCGCATTTACTCCCTAACTTATAAAATGTGTATATTTAGCAACAGTAAGGTGTATATGTATATGCAGAAGATAGAAAACAAAAATTCTTGTTGGTATACAGGTGTCCCAGAAATAAAAAGACGGAGTAGCAGAAATCGGAAGCTAGATTGTGTAAAAACGTACCCTCAAAATATCAAGTCCTTATTCGTGCGCAGAAGGCAGAAAAAAAATAATAAAGAATTCAATTGGCTTTACACCGATCCTGGACTAAATATTCACCTGATTCACTTTCACAATCGGTCCTTTTCAGGACCACCATATTACTTGTGTTCAAAAAAAAGAGGAGGAATAGATACTTCATAATAAATATCAAACCATTAATTACTTTAATTTTACACCTGCTAGAAAAAATAATTACATTCTTGATATTTACTACGATTTATTGAATATTCTAAAATAATAATAATCAGCTGTTTCTGACTACAAACACATTAAAGCGCAACAATCTTCCTATTTTAAAAATAAAAACAATCTTTTATTGTCTGCAATAAAGTGCGTCGCCCATCTGGGTCAACAACGGACTACATCTGCGTTATCTAGACGCATCGGGCAAAAAATGTTTTATATGAATGAGTACGATTTAACGGTTTTTTTTTTCTATTTTATACAAATAAAAACGTATTTTTCTATGAATGCGTGTTCGTTTCTATTTACAAATGAGCATTCTTACGTGTATTTATAAACATACATTCTGTGCCAGGTCCGTAATGTAATTTTTTTATCTAAAAAACAACATAAAAAATTAAATTTTTAATTTCGTTATTGCGGTATATTTGGACCTGTTTCTGTTCGGACTTTACATACTGTTGATGGACAATCAAACTTATTTGAATTTGCCGGGTACTTGTATATATATGTAAAACTGCGTGAAAGTAGTTACACCAAGTAGTAGCTGTAAGCAAGTTGTTCGCTAATGACATCTTAAATAGAAAGTAAACTATATTTTTACTCCACTGGCTGGCTTTATTTCAATACAACAACTAACAGGTTATCGGCCCAAGACGTGCTTAGTGCTGTGGTTTGATTTCTTTTCATCCAAAGTTATTTTGTTTGAAACCTTTTTTTCAAACATAATTATATACACAAAATAGAGGACGATAGATACAAGATTCCTTTGTTCGATGGAAGCAATTTTAATAATTGGAAATTTAGAATGGAAGTTCTGTTAGAAGAACATGATTTATTGGATCACGTCAACAAGGATATTGGAGAGGAAGAAGAAAATAAGAAAAAGGATCGTAAGTGCAAATCAATGATCATTCAAAGAATAGCCGATAGTCATTTGGAGTATGTGAAGGATATCAAAACTGCAAATAACGTATGGGATACATTGGCAAAAACTTTTGAACGGAAAGGAATAATAGGTCAGTTGTTTTTACGACGCAAGCTGTTGGCCATGAAATTCAGTGATGGCGGAAATTTAGAGAAACACTTTCTGGAATTTGATAAAAGTATTCGGGAATTACGAAATTGTGGAGCAACTTTAGGGTAAATTGTAGTATATGGGTGCAACCGATTTTTGACAAAATGACTAGTGTACCTTATAGAGGACCTCTAATTGAACAACTTTTGCTTATAAATTAATCTGCGCTCACGTACAGGAACGGAGATAATTAATAATTAAGGTGCTCACCGAGTGAATTTTTCATGTCACATTTTTAGTCGTATCTGTTATGCACACCTTTGAAATTATGGAAATATTAAAAAATGATGTTTATTTCACTTTATCACACCACAATTAAATCTAATTTTTAAGTTTTTTAATAACTTTTCAGCTATTTAAAAATTATAACCTAAACAGAAAGGCCCTTCCCCCTACCCCGCGCGGTAGGTGAAGTCCCCTGTGGTTTTTAAAAAATGTCTGTGTGTGTGTCTGCCTGTGTGTGTGCGCGCGCGCGTGTGTGTGTGTGACCACGATAGCGGTCAAACCGCTATAGGTATCAATTCCAAATTTTGTATTTACGGGTATAATCCCCTCTTGAGATCTGATTAGATTGTCAGTAAAATCGACAGACCGGAAGTAGTAGTTTACTTCAGTAAAAAAATCGAATTTTGCCAATATTTTGTCAACTACTAAATTTAAACAAATTTATAAAGAATTCATATATACTTAAAATTAAAATTGAGAAGAATTTTATTTAAAACGTTTTTCGAAATTCCTACCGGAAGTAGGTCTTTTACTCCTATCGAAAATCAGTTTTTTGCGAATATTTCGCAAGTCATGCTTTTTAGACAGGTACGTTACGGGTATAACAGTACTTAAAACATAATTTTCAGTATCTTTTGTATAAAAACAAGAAAATGGGTGTGCTTAAAACTACACAGCAAAAGTGTAAACTTCATCAAGGCGAGGTTAATAATACGAAATACACGCGTATAATATTCAGTACCTAACGTATTAAATAAAACGTATTCGCACATTTATTGCATTTACACATGTACACACGCGTATAATATTCAGTAACGTATTATACGACTGACGCGTTATGCTCTCCCATGTAACGGTCGGTTGGGCGTATGTATATATATAAATAGATGATATGAATACTTGCTTACGATCCCCGCGCTTGGTCTAATGGTTAAGTGTCGGCCTCTCACCCAGGCGGCTCCGGTTCACGTCTGAATTTCGTCGATATTTCTCAGTAACCGTCACTCAGACTCAAGTGCTTGTAATTATCTTATTTTAAGTTAGGATACAAAAAGGCCATTAGAGTAATAGAACTTATTGAACCATGTTTCACAATTCTAGGATTAATTAATTAATTAATTTTATTATATTTTTTCCACACTAAGATAACAATATGTAAGCCGAAATCTTATCATTAATAATTTTTTAAATATGGAAAATTTCCTCACTTTACTATTTTACAGAAAAATACCTCCCTCTCGATCTCTTTTATTCTTAAATATCTGAGTAAAATTTAGGATATCCCAAAAATCGGTAGATGAAGTGCCAAATCGGTATATCGGTAGACTACCTTCTAAATCGGTAGATCTACCGATAAATTGGTAGGGTTGGCAACACTGCCCCAACGTGACGTCACAAGTACATCAAAATCTACTTTACCGACGCCCGCTAAAATTGATTTTAGCAGGCGTCGAATTTGAATTCCCAATTGTGTGCGACATCTAATAAACGGCAATCATAATAAAGAGTAAATATTGTTAACATAAAATCAAGTACATAACTGTTTTAAATTAAACGCCTTCGCCCCATGAAAAACATGAAGTGCCCTAATACTAGCCTCTTCTGATTTGATTATAACCACGCAGTAAGAAGCTTGATTTTTAAGCCAATATTAGATTGAGTGGTAAATTCGAATATTTTAGTAGGTACTCTATTTAGGAAGAAGTTCCTGTAAAATCAAGTAAATAGGTACTTAAGTACTTACAAAAGTTATATAACTAAATCGTAATTATTAACACTATATCGCTTGCAAATAATTACTTCTGGAATTTCACAATCAAAATCTGTTATTACAGTTTTGTCGGAATCAATATCTGAAGTGGCAAATTTTGAAAAACACGTTTTGGCATGTTAAATATGTAAAATAATACAAGTACAATTAATCTTT
The DNA here is from genome assembly GCA_963170755.1 of Amphimallon solstitiale. Lineage (NCBI taxonomy): Eukaryota > Metazoa > Arthropoda > Insecta > Coleoptera > Scarabaeidae > Amphimallon > Amphimallon solstitiale. The sequence goes on from OY720684.1 coordinate 21,074,066, forward strand.
TGACCATAACAATTTTAAATTAGTAATTGCACGTAAAACAGCTGAATAGATTTGGTAAATGTGTGCTGTCGCTGAGGTAAATTTGCAATAGTTTGCATACTCGCATTAAATATACCCTAATAAAAACGTTTGTACTAAATAGATGCATATGACACCGAATTACCCGTTCTTCAAGTTCGTAATAAATTCGATAAATCTTAATTATTATGCAAATCATGTTTGCTGATATGACTATATGTCTATAAACGTAATCCTTAGCGGATAATTGCTCATAAGAAAGAATATCAACTAACATGTAATGAAACATATGCGAATCGAATCATAATTCCAAATCGTATCCCGCTCAAATTAGAAATTAACATGTCTTGGACATCTAGTATGTATTCATAGGTGATCAGTAGAGCTAGGATAATGTAGTGCATAATTACTATAGACCGGGCACGAGAGGCCCATGGGCGCACTATTGAAATGTTGTGTTTTTTAAGAGGTTTTAATATTATTTATATAATTGGATAACAAGTGGGTGGTAATCTATGAAATACAAAATACAAAGTATTAATATTTACTAGCAATACTTACTCGAGGTTCTCTTCTGTAAGATTTCTTTTTTTTGAATGAAGTATATCCATGTAGATATAAAACGGCCATTCTATATCGCAACTGGTTATAGGTTCATACTGGAAGTATTCTTTTATTTCGGCGTATTTAGCAGTTAGATTTTGTGTGTTTGTTTCCATACACAGTTGCCGTAACTTTATTAAATCTAGATTTTTATTAAAAGCTGGCTTCTAATTTTGTGCCGAAGGTCACATCCAAAGACACTTGGAATACTTTTGAAATTATTAATAGCCACATCTAAAGTGGTTAATGAATCTTTTAATTTGAGATTTCGAATTTCAAAGTATGTGATTAGTTTAGGCAAATTTCCAAAGTGTTCCTGAAGGAATAACAACTGATTTTTTAAATTTAGGATTTGTGCTAGTTCCCTGCAAATTTGCCATTTTTGCACGATGCTAAGGCATTCAATAATTGTTTCATTTTGGTAATTTTAATAGTTTTATTATTTGGAGGGACATGGTTTTTGTTTCTACCAATACCCATTTTATTGAATCGAAACCAGAGGGGAAAGCGGCAATCTCAATTCACACTTATCTTTTCAGTGATGCTAAATTAGCTTAAGTAAAATATCAAGGCTAAATGCTATTTTTACTACTACCAGTTCTGAATTTCTTGTTGGTGCCTTTTCAACAGTTTCTCTTTTATTCTGTTAGGTCTGCCATTAAAAAAATCTATGAATGTGTTCTTTTTATATGATCATTGGAATCAGAAATATATTCACTGCGTTGAAGTAATATTTGCAAACGATGCTTTTCCTCTTTTATTAATCAGTTTTGTAAACAATACAAAACAGACTATTGTTTGGGTATTTAAAAAAAGAGTCTATACTGAATATATAAACATACATTAGTGGATTATTTTTGATATTTTATATAGAAATTGAATATATTAGGGGGTTCAATGATATCGCAGTTTGACTTATAAATATGTATATACTCGTATTATATAATAATCAACTGCTACAAGCCGTCGCACAGTAGTAGGTAGTAGGTACAGACTCGCATGTTTTTTAGGCGAAAGAAGTAGATTAAGAATATTTTCAGATATCATTTTCTCAGAATGTAGCAACTGAATTTTGTAAGGTAAAGAATAAATATTATAGGAATCATATATGCAATATATGAACTTACAACTGCTTCACGGGGATGGATACTAAAAACATAAGTGAATTTTTATATAGGCTTGATTTTAGTAAACACAAATGGTAACAACATTACCCTTAACGGATTAGAATTGTTTTTATGTGACATATTATCTTTTTATAAAGCTCGATTATTCACTTCTTCCCAAAATCAATTTATTGCCAGCTCTGTGTCTTACATACCTGGATTATAATTATTTAATTACACAAGAAAAGTTCACCCAGCCCATTTTTATTTTATATACAGGGTGTCTCTAAAAGGTGCGGAAAAAACGCTACCACACATTTCTGAGGGCGATCTAACCCAACTTACCTCAGTCCAAAAGTGGATGCACCATTGCATTGAATTGCCACAAGAATAACACCCAAATTACAGAAGCATATGTGTCCATATACGGAATGAATTTTTTATATCCAGATTACTCATAAACATTGGAGAATAAGGATTTTTATTTAAAAGTTAAATACAGTGTGTCTCAAAAAAGTTATTACGTTTTAAATGGATACAATATGCCGCAGGTGGCGCCCTCTACATTTTGCAATGAAAATGAGAACAGATTTAAATTTTTTACCCCACGAAACCCCCCCTACCCAAATATTGTGACAATATACCAATTATTACAGAAATTATTTATAAAAAACTAAAACCAAATTGAACTTTTGACACTCTGTATCTCCGAAAGCATCCACTTTTGGCCTGAGGTAAGTTGGGTTAGATCGTCATATTTTGCCCTCAGAAATGTGTGGTAGCGTTTTTTCCGCATCTTTTAGAGACACCCCAGCATAATTAATTACATTTTCTGCCAGGTGTGATTGCATATCTCGATATGAGGATTTAATATGATAATTTGTTGTTGTTTATATGCGAATTGTTCGCCTGTCATATAGGTATAATGTACCCATTTATGTTTTATATTCTGTAGTACCTATTGCTTTATGTGTATATATACTTATTATTCGTTCTTTTTTGCTTAATATGTATGTATATCCTGTTATTATTGTCTTTTTGAATACACTAATACCGTTGATTCAAGGAATATATAAAGAATAAAGATGCGCAACGCTATAGTAAAATTGCGTGACTTTCCGTTAAGTCGTCCCGCAAACCCCTTGCCGAGAAACGTCATCGCTGTCTCGCGCTGTTTCGAATCTCGGACCCAAACGACTGATGCATCGCTATAGATCTCGGACCCAGTTTTGGCTACGCTCAGTGCTATGTAGTTGCGCATCTTTAAGTATTCCTTCAATCAACGCTAATACATACATATACAGGGTCGGGCAAAAAGAGCGGAACACCGAATTTATGGCTTAACTAGCACTTTTTCGAAAATTTAACCTAAATTAAAGTTTTTGTATACTTTATGTATTATTTATTGGTGTTTGCAGATTTTCCGTTTTTGTCACATTTTTGGAGATATGATGTCACCGGATAGTATTTTAAATGAATCACCCTGTATTTATATTTTTTTTTGAGTAGATATTTTTTTCCTGAATTCACTAATACCAGGTTTAGTGGGTCTCTGACTTATGGTTTCATAAGAAAAAAATAAAATGTAATGGCACCTAAATATTTATTTAATAAAAAACGAACGACAATAACTAAAGATTCTAAAAAAAGTTAATGCTGCATTAAAAGTTCATGTCACCTTTAAGCGAGAAATGAATTTCATAATCATTTGTTAAAGTTAATGGACGTTAATGAATAGAATCTTTAGTTATTGTCGTTCGTTTTTTATTAAATAAATATTTAGGTGCCATTACATTTTATTTTTTTCTTATGAAACCATAAGTCAGAGACCCACTAAACCTGGTATTAGTGAATTCAGGAAAAAAATATCTACTCAAAAAAAAATATAAATACAGGGTGATTCATTTAAAATACTATCCGGTGACATCATATCTTCAAAAATGTGACAAAAACGGAAAATCTGCAAACACCAATAAATAATACATAAAGTATACAAAAACTTTAATTTAGGTTAAATTTTCGAAAAAGTGCTAGTTAAGCCATAAATTCGGTGTTCCGCTCTTTTTGCCCGACCCTGTATTTTATTCCATTATATTTAGTTAATTTTGTTCGTAAGCGACTGTCGATAGTGCAATAAAATGAATTTAAATCTTTACTTATGGTATTCATATACTACGATTATTTAAGGTGCGTCGGGGCAACTGGGTCAACGAGGTAACTGGGCCATGTGTTAGTTGCCGCCATATCGTTTGAAATTTTAAACTTTTGATGGTTGGTATTTGTAGTTGGTAGCACCAATCTTACAGAACAACAGCTGATTCGTAGATTGTGGCGGTTATTTGTCGGCAATACGTTTTCCGAATTTGTAGGATCATTTAACTGCAAACATCACACTGCATGGGATAAGATAAATTACTATAGTGGCGAAACGGTAAGTAGTGCTCCTTCTTTTCCGTGTGCTGAAGTAAGATTACATATAATGAAATTTGGGAAGTGAGGTTAGAAAGTTTTTACATGGTGACCTTCATTTATAGACGGGGTGGTCCAGATACCCCCAAAAATAATACAAAAAGGGGTAAATGGGCCATATGTCTGGGGTATTTGGGTCTGCCCATGACCCACATATCCCCTTTATAGTCAACATTGTTTTCCCAAAATTTCTGTAATCATTATTATAATTCTAATCATTAATTCACCCAAATTTTTGCAGAACATGGTGCGAACATATGTAAGAAAGACGCAGCGAGGAGCTGGCTTCGCATACAGCGAAGTAGATCTGCAACAAGCAGTAGACGATGTAAAAAAAGGCAACAAAACAACTAGAGCAGCAGCAGCTCATTACCACATACCACGATCCATGTTAAAACATTACGTATTAGGTACAAGAGGCAAAGGCAAGAAAGCGCAAGATGGCAAAGGAGGTGGAGGTGTAATATCATACTTAGCTTTGAATGAGGAGGAAGAAATTGCTTCCTGTCTTAAAGTCATGGAGAGGAATGGATTTGGGTTGTCTCGGGAGGAAGTACTAGATGTTGTCGAATTGTACATAAAACAAAATAATTTGAATACCAGGTTTAAAAACCAAAGGCCTGGATCTGACTGGTTTGCGTTTTTTAACCGTAGGCACCACTTATCTCTTAAAAAGCCTCAAAGCATTGAACATGTTAGATGTGATCAAGTCAATCCTTGGATAATTTACGATTATTTTGATAAATTAACAGAAATCGTGACTGAATTGGAATTAAAGGGAAAGCCTGGTCGCATTTATAACTGTGACGAAACATCTTTCTGCCATGACCCGTCGAAAACAAAGGTGGTCGGCGCTGTTGGGGAAAAGAGTCAACGTAAAACAAGTTCATCTGGGCGAGAAAATACAACAGTGTTGCTTTGCTGTGCTGCAGATGGAAACATGCTACCAATGCTGTGTGTGTTTAAAGGCAAATACGTAATGGAGAATTGGATAAATGAAGAGGTCACAACAACTGCTGTATCTGTCACTCAACGTGGATGGATGGAAACTACTTTATTTTATAACTGGTTCAAAAATATATTTTTAAATAATATTGGGGAAGAGAGACCTGTGCTGTTGATTTATGATGGACACGTCACACACATTTCCACAAGCTTGATTAAATTAGCACAAGAAAACCAAGTGACCATTATGAAACTGCCACCCCACACAACACACTTACTACAACCATTAGATGTGGCAGTTTTTAAGGGTCTAAAAACGAGATGGGACAAAGAACTGTGTAAGTGGCAGCGCCAAAACCCAAGAAGGAAAATCCCAAAGTCTGAATTTGTAGCTATCCTAACTAAAGCTGCAGAAGAAATGCCCACACAAAATATTATTAGCGGGTTTAAAACGACAGGAATCTATGATCCAGACATGCAAGGACCAAACAGAAATGCAATTCCGCAGTCTGTTTTTAAAGTAGAAGACCTGCGACGGTATTGTGCTAAACTTCCATCCATCACAACCGTGCAGCAGGACGTGACCACTCCAAGCAATACATCAACGATTGCAATAACGCACGAGGACATGGCAACTTCATCAACTGCAGCACTTCAGCAGGTCGTGACCACTCCTCGAACCAATACATCAACTACTGCAATAGCGCACGAGGACGTGGCAACTTCATCAACTGCAGCACTTCAGCAGGACGTGACCACTCCTCCAAACAATACATCAACGATTGGAATAGCGCACGAGCACGTGGCAACTTCATCAACTGCAGCACTTGAGCAGGACGTAGCAACTACCGAAAATAATAATTTGAGGCGCAAAACTTTCGAGCAGGTGCTTCTACATGTCTTGAAAACAGGATCAAAACCACAGAACGATAGAAAACGCAGAAGAATAATTGCAAATTGTGAAGTTATTACCACACCAGAATATTTGCATAGGAAAGAACAACAAGAGAAGGAAAAAGAAGAGATTGTAAAACGGAAAAAAAGAGGCAGGTTTAAGAAAAGAACTTAAAAAAATAGAAAAACAGAAGACTAAGAAGTGTAAAATAATGGACAATGACGACGAGAGTGATGCTAGTGAAACATATTCTCTCCAAGATAGTGACGAGGATTCTAAATTTCTTTCATCAGGAGAAGATGAAGACGTGATAGAAGATGAGTTATCTTCTCCCAAACCAGGCGATTACTACGTTGTTAAGGTTTACGGCAAGAGACCTGCTTCCTTCAGGCTTTACATCGCTGAAATACTGGAACAAATAGATGAAGGCTATCTGGGAAAATTTTTTAAGCGGCACTGCCAAACTTGGAAGTTTATAGAAACTGATGAAGAGTCGTATATTGAAGCTCGCGACCTCGTTCGCAAATTATCTCGGCCCGTGAGCAGCAGTTCGGCTAGATACAAGGACATGCTCAGTTTTACCACTGACCTGTCAGATCTAACTAATGTTTATTAAGTAATAAAAATTAATAAAAAGTATTATTCTGCTTTGTTTGTATTATTTTGTATGTGCCTTGACCGTAGTACATAACTTACATCGTCTCTACAACTCAGGTATCTTGATATAAGAGCTGACAAAATATGAAATCAAATTCTTTTTCTTTCTACTAATAGGCCCTGTTACCCTGATTCTAAATAAAGGAGCAGCATGGAAAAATACACGGACCTGGTCCAGTTACCCCATTTTGCTGGGGTAACTGGGCCGACTGCCCAAAAATTATTTATATGTATATATATTTTTTTATTGGGAAGTTAAAAGTTTTGCAACCACACCTTGTCTTTAAGAATATAACTATCTAAACTACAAAAAATCCGGAAGTCCTTGCAGCAATGGCTTATAAGGTTTTTGGTCATTTGAAAATGAATTTTTAATGGTATTATGTAAAACCATGATCCAGTTACCCCGACGCACCTTATAGTATAAAATTTTGCTTGTCATTATATTGTCATATAAAAAGTATGTATTTAAAAGTAAAGAAAAAGTATGTTGAACCGCCTTATATGTTCATTTACTCATACGAAAATTACAAATTAATACACCTATATCCCTGAAATATACATGATGTTTTGCAGTATACCTACTACAACTTCGACGTTTCTTGAAGCACAGACAATACTACTGTGTATTGTCTGTGCTTGAAGTATGTAACATACAGATTTCGAGATTTCTAGATATCCCATGCTGATGTATGCAAGAAGTATCGTGGCCTTGTGAACTAGCTTATGGTGTCAGTGGCTTGAAAATGCTCGTTAGCGAAAAATTGTTTGAAAACAATCCGATAAGGGTCAGCTTTTATAAATTCGGCAATTCGGGCTACGGTATAGAAAATGTCCACTCGACAGTTTCGCAGACAGATCTAACGGTTTTTAATAAGAAATTATTATATATATAATATAATGGAGTTTCAACATGTAACTCCTTCCTCGATTATTAATTTAAAATTAGCCAGTAATGGTGATCAGGAGAAATGATTTTTTTAAACTACGTTTGTGTGAACATTATAATTTTTTGAAACTAAACAATTGTGTTTTATTATACCGGGTGTCCCAGCGTACCGGTAAAGTCCATTATTGGTACCAAATAATGTAGATAGCGAATAATTTTTAATACAAAAATTGTAGATAATCATAAGCTGTACAATTTAAAAATATTTTCATTTATATAGAGTGTTCGACAACGAACAACCAACACAAACTTATGTTTTTTTAAATGGAATGCTATGAATGTTTTTACATTTTATGATAGCCCTTAAAGGATTGATTAAACTGACATGGACTTGTATTTGCCGATTTTCAACTGTTTCTGAGATATGGCGATTTTTCGTTAAAAATTGTGCAACATTTGAAAAGTTGCTATGAAATGAAATAACGACTGACGATGAAATACCTTTCATGGGCTCAATTAGTAGAGATACTTTTTCAGTACGTGAAAGTAATTTTTAATTTGACATATTTATGCATGTTCTTTAGAATTACATGCCATTCGCAAAAGTTAAAAATTCTGAAAAAAATTAACTGCATTAACTGCATGTATATTAATATGCCATTGAAAAATACTTAAAATTTACTATTTAAAAGTGTCTACTTTCTTACGCCTGTGGGCGATATTGCAAAAGTTATAGGGCGTTATATCTGAATAAACCCGATTACGACTTAAAAATATGAGTTGCGATGACTTGCACTGCTAGTATAACTAAAATTAATCGAAAAAAGTTACTTCTAATATTTTCTTTTTAAAATAAGTAATTTTTATTAAAACTTTAAAGCTCATGAAAAGTTTGGAAATTTAATGAATTAGCAATAGTATAAAAAATATCGCAGTCGCTGTGTGTCAAAAATTGTTTAAACATCAAACTTAGATTTATAGCTTCAGTTTAAAGAGACATCGTCATTATAAGTACATAAATGTACGTTGTGTGCAAAATGAAATATTTAAAATTTGAATTAATAGATATTGTCTATGTTTTCGAGGAAAGTGCTCGAAATTGTTTGCTGGCACAACGAATATACAGGAAAAAATATCCAAATATGCGACTTCCATCGACAAATGCTTTTCAGAAATTCTTAGCAAGATTTGAAGAAACTGTCAGTATTCTGTATGAAAAAAAGAATAGTGCCATAGAAAACGCAGATGCGCAAATGGATGTTTTGTTATGCGTTCAAGAAAACCCACATACAAGCGTATGTGAAGTTTCTAGAGTCCTGGACGTAAGCAAAAACTTTATTAAAAGAACCTTAAAGAAGTTTAAATACCATCCGTATCATATAAGCTTACATCAAGATCTTCAGGGGAATGATTTTATTAGTACGGTTGACTTCTGTAAGTCGATGTTGCACAAAATAAATCAAAACCACAATGTTGTAACTCAGATTTTGTTGTGTGAAGAAGCTACTTTTAAAAGTAATGGTCTAGTAAATAGACACAATATGCATTACTACGCCACTGAGAATCCGCACTGGTTGAAAAACGTTGATCATCAACATAAATGGTCGTTAATTGTATGGGGCGGCATCCTTAACCATCAAGTTATCGGACCTTCTTTTTTTGCTGGTACACTAACAGGAGAGAGTATCTACAATTTCTTGAGAACTCTCTGCCTGTCTTATTAGAAAATATAAATTTGTATAGGCGCCGCGTAATGTACTTTCAACACGATGGGGCTACAGGACATTACGCAAGAAGCGTTCGAAACTTTTTAAATAAAACATTCAGGGAAAATTAGATTGGCCGTGGTGCTCCATTATCGTGGCCACCTAGATCGCCAGATTTAACTCCAATGGATTATATCCTTTGGGGTTATGTTAAGGAGCGAGTATATAGAATTATTCCAACCACAAGAGAGAATATGCAAGAAAGAATTCGAGAAGTATTTTCTGCTATTAATCGAGAACTAATGGCAAATGTCTATAGGTCATATGAAACATGACTTCAAAAGTGTAGAAGTAGAAGAGCAGAATTTCAAACATTCATTATAAATTTTTGTAAACGTAGTTGTTTCCATATTTTATTAGTAAATAATAAGAACATACTAGCGTATTTTTATGTTATCTACTTAGCCATGAAACAAAAGAGTGACGATGTCAAACAAATTATTGAAAAATTGCTGTCACTGTTAGAAGTACATGTGCTAAGTTGTGTTTAGTTTATGCTGTGTATAGAGATTTGAGATGGTCCATTTCTCGATAAAATGAGTGAAACTAAAGTTGAACATCGCAGCGTAATAAAGTTTCTGACAAAGGAAGGCAATGGTCCAAAAGCAATTCATGAAAGAATGGTTGCTGTATATGGGGAAGATACATCAACTTATTTCCAAGAAAGATATTGCTCTAAACTCTTTCGATGGGGCCGAGAGTCAATCAATGATGACCCAAAGTCCGGACGACCCATTGAAGCTCGAACTGAAAACATTGTGCGAAAAGTCGAAAATTTGGTACTGAAAGATCGGCGTGTAGAGATCTCTGTCATTGTCAATGAAGTCTGTATATCCGAAACAAGTGTTCTCAAAGTTTTGCATGACGATTTGGGTATGAAGAAGGTGTCTGCACGGTGGATACCCAGATTGCTTACACCTGAACAAAAACTGTGAAGAAAAGAAGTTTCTCAAGAAAATTTGGTCAAGTTGGAAAGAGACAAAACATTTTTAACTCGAATTATTACCGGGGATGAGACTTGGGTATATTACTGAGACCCTCCTACTAAACAAGAATCCATGCAGTGAGTTCATAAGGGCTCTCCACCACCAAAAAAGGCCAAGACACAATTTTCTGGAAAAAAACTGATGGCAACTGTTTTTTGGGATGCTGAAGGAGTTTTTGACGAGCAGAGACTAATTACTGCAGTACTTATTAATAAAAGTAATAACTAATTTGAGGATGTGTTAACATTCTTTATTTACCATAAACTACTAGTTACTATATTCACAGATAAGGGAATACTATGTTCTAGGGAGTTTTATTACCAACAGTTTTGCTTATTGAATATATGCCGAGAGGGTCTACCATAAATGGAGAGGCCTACGGAAACACAATTTAAATAATAAAAATTTAAAAACTGCTCTGGAGGAAAAACGCCCGCATTCTTATCCACAAAAAAACTTGTTGCTGCACGACAATTGTCGGGTTTATAAGGCAGACAAAGTTCAGCAGATAATCAATGACTGTGGGTTTATAGAGTTAAGGCATCCACCTTATAGCCCCGACCTAGCTCCGTCAGACTTATTCTTATTAAAAAATTTAAAAAAGCATCTCAGAGGAAAGCGTTTTGCTTCTGATGAAGAACTCAAAAAAGCTGTTGAAGAATATTTTGCGGGGTTACCGAAGCAATTTTTTTCTGAGGGTACGGGGCAACTGGAAAATAGATGGAATAAGTGTATTAGTGTTGAAGGGAGTTATGTAGAAAAATAAAAAAAAAATGTTCCCTTATGTGCTTTTTTCATGGGTAGGTAGATAACATAAAAATACGCCCTTGTAAAACCAAACATACGCATTTTCTAATTTATTAGTTGATAGCTTATAATAGCTGTGATGCTTGAAAATAGTAGCTTAGGCCATGTTCTTCAAGATAGCTGCTTTTAATAAAGTAAATTTAAATGCTCTTATTGACGGTTTGCTTTTCAACGCAAGTTATATATCTAAGTTTGAAGTTTTACATTTTTTGAGACATAACGACTGCAATGTTTTTTAAAATATTGCAAATCCATGAACTTCCAAACTTTTCATTTCATGAGTTTTAAAATTTTAATAAAAATTACTTACTTGTAATAAGAAAATATTAGAAGTATTTTTTCTCGTTTACTTTTAGTTATGCTATGTGTAATGTAAGTCATGGCAACTCATATTTTTAAGTCGTAATCGGGTTTATTCAGATATAACACCCTATAACTTTTGGCATATCGCCCACAGGCGGAATAAAGTAGATATTTTTGAATAGTAAATTTTAAGAACTTTTCAATGGCACATTAATATACAGGGTGTTTCATTTCTTTTTTTTTTTGAATTTTTAACTTTTGCGAATGGCATGTAATTCTAAAGAACATGCGTAAGTAAATATATCAAAATAAAAATTACTTTCACGTACTGAAAAGGTATCTCTACTAATTGAGCCCATGAAAAGTATTTCATCATCAGTCGTTATTTCATCGCAACTTTTCAAATGTTGCACAATTTTTAACGAAATTTCGCCATATCTCAGAAACAGTTGAAAATCGGCAAATACAAGTTGATGTCAGTTTAATCAATCCTTTAAGGGCTATCATAAAATGTAAAAAAATCATAGAATTCCATTTAAAAAAACAAAAGTTTGTGTTGGTTCTTCGTTGTCGAACACTCTGTATAAATAAAAATATTTTTAAATTGTAGAGCTTATGATTATCTACAATTTTTGTATTAAAAATTATTTGCTATCTACATTATTAGATACCAATAATGGACTTTAGCGCTACGCTGGGATACCCGGTATATATATTCTTAACTTGTATTGTTCTAGACATATCGACTAAGAAAAACAAGATTTCTTTTATTTTATAATCTATGGAATTAGCTAATATACTCCCTGTCAAGACAGATTTATATGTTTGTACAATACTGCTGATTTCGTTTTATTTGAAGGAGATTAGAAAGGCTACTTTTATATAAATCAATTCTCTTTAAATCATACTAGAATTATTTCTCTACTCAGTGTTTCTGATGCAAAATTAAAATAATATGCAATCATAATACTTTTCAGTTGTTTTTTTTTTGTGTTTTTTATTGTATAATTAGCAAATTATTTGTTACGACCTTCTAATACTATAAAACCAACCATTTAAATTGTGAATAGAGATATATTAGGTATATTATTAAAAAAAATTCTAAGCCAGCTTAATTCATCAGAACATACTGATTGCCCTACCTAATGAAATTTGTATTTGTATTATTGTATATTTATTTGTACTGGTTTACTCAAGTGAATTAGCAGATATTATTAGTTGTAGGTAGTCAGCATTATAACGAACGAAGAAGGTTTATATGAGTCTAATAATGTCTTTATATAAAACCGTGTTTTAAGTGTTTACATAAAGTAAATATTTAAAATTAAATACTTTAAATGTAATCATGCCAGGCAGATTTTAAAAACGTAATTTGAGTATTTTTCAGAACGTAATATATTTACAAATTGAAACATAATCTAAATGTAATTTAAATGAAGGACACTTCTTTTTAAATGCGACGGAATGTAGTGCGGTAGCAACATATCATTTTTTAATCTCTTTTGACGAACGGTTGGGGGGGTTCCCTGTCGCTAAGTAGAACAGCATCTGTAAATATATTGATTTCACTTACTATGCACATTTGGTGTAAGATTATAAACAACACTATATAACATAAGATTGTTTATTCGGTATTCGGTAGTCAGTTCATGGTCAGTATGGTTCTCTTCAATACGGGTGGACATTGGAGTGATTTAAGGAAAGTTAATTATATTGGTACTATAGAAATTTTTGTTATTAATATATAAAGTTCGGTTGATTTTTGATTAACTTTGGTTAGCTAAATCTCTCCAATGTTTGGGGAATACTTACCCTAACATATTTAACTTATTTTAGAAGTAATTAAGTGCGATAAATAAATGTGCAACTCTAAATATTAATTTGCTATTAATTATTAACATCAATAATAATAATAGAAGAATCTGTTCTATTTATTATTTGTTGTTCGTTTCAATGGCCGCGATTTCGACAATGTCTACCGCCACTTTAGGGAAATGGATCTACCATGCCCAGATGTAACAGTGCCCTATGGTAATGGAGAATTACGCTATTGTGCACAAAACAAATTCATTATATTCCAGAATATGTATGCTTTAATACGCTACCCTGAAGATGGTATTTTACAAATAGTTCCAAAAAAACACATAAACTGTCGACGCCATGGAATTACTGCGTAATATTTGGACGGACGTGTCTACAAGTGTACCTCTACGCGGAAGTGAACATGTGTCTGCTGGTAAGTACTGAATATTTATATAAACTCAGTTTACAATGTATATTTTGAAGCATATATCTATTTCCCCACTGGTTAGAACGGGCTTAATTATTAATCTAAGAAGATTATTTTATTACTTTCTCTATTGTAAAGTGAAGTACTGGAGGTATAGTTTTAAATTTTTATAAACCTTATTCTGGTTTGCTAACTCGTAAACATACGATGCGATTATCTAAATATCTATAATAAAAATTTGTTGAACATCTATATCATGTTCTCTTTCTTTCGATATGTATATGCAATTGGACTAGTTATGGGAGTTCTACTGAAAGTTTGATTATAAAATAAGATGTATTGCAGATTTGTTCTATTTAAAGTAAGTTTTAAAGTTTTACTTAATTATTCCTGTAGGCTACTAGTAAATTGTTGACGTTCATTTAAATAGTTTTTGATTGTATTATTTGCAAGCGGTATTACCAAGAACAATAAAGCTGTGATCTCGCTTTTTCTCTTTTTAAATTTTGTTATTTTATAATGAGCATAATTGATATCGCTCATATGAATGATCGTTGTTTATTATATTGCAGTGCATTTTTTTAAATTTTTGTCTTTCTGGAAAAGCTTCTATACAGCTTATGTGTATGGGCCTCTTATCTACCTACAATTCAATATACAGGGTGTTATAAATTAAGTCGGCACTATTGCTAACTTTGTTATTAATGAAGCTAGAGTATCGGTTAAATTAGCAAAGTAGTAGTATTTTTATCGTGAACAATGATGGCGGAATCGAAAAAACAGTTGAACTACTAATTTTTGCGCTATTTACAAAAGTTACTTTTTTTTAAACGGAACCCAGTATATTTTTGCATATATTGAAAGAAGGATTTATTTTAAAAAAGAAAGCTTTCATACATTATTGATAAAAAATGAAAGTTGCGGCAGTTATCCACTATTTTGTATAGAAATTCATATCAATAAAATCAAGATGGCTATGATAAAAAAAACAGCAAATATTAAACAAGCATTGTGTATTATGTATATTCATCACAATACATGTTCGAAGACATCACCGTTTTGTCCAATACAATACATCCAATACAAAAAACAGCAAATATTAAACAAGCATTGTGCATATGTTTATTATAATAGATGTTCGAAGACATTTCGGAATATATTTGGATAACCTGGACTTGGCTACTCGGCAACATATACATTTTCAACAAGATGGAGCACCAGTGCATAATCATCGCGAAGTACAAAATTTTTGGAGCGAAATGTTTTTGAATAAGTGGATAGGTACGAATGGACAAATTCAGTGGCCACCACGGTCTCCGGATCTAAACCCTATAGACTTTTATTTTTGGGAATATTTAAAAAATTAAATTTACAAAGGGAGTTATGAAAACGTTGTAGGGCTGCAAAATAAAATAATTACTATTGCTAATAACATAGACCCAAGATTGGTTTTAAAAGTTACTCGCAATGTACATTATAAACGAATTCGGAAGTGTATTGGACAAAACGGTGATGTCTTCGAACATCTATTACAATAAATATACATAATAAACAATGATTGTTTAATATTTGTTGTTTTTTTTATCATAGCCATCTTGATTTTATTGATATGAATTGCTGTACAAAATAGTGGATAACTGCCGCAACTTTCATTTTTTGTCAATAATGTATAAAAGCTTTCTTTTTTAAAATAATTACTTCTTTCAATATATGCGAAAAAAGTCTGGGTGTTCCATTTAAAAAAAAGTAACTCAGGTAAACCTACAACAGTGAGTGCTGTTACAGCCTTTATTATAATTTATTTTGTTATACGGCCTGGTAACAAATATATTTAGGTAATTAGCTTCGAACTATTATTATGTTTACTGGTTTTTAAGTATATTTGAGGCTTCTCTCACAAACTCATTCTTATTATCGTTTCGTGTCTATTTGCAGAATTCTGAGTATTACCCATATAAACGTCCTTTATATGGGCTATTATTTGGAGACTATGGTTTTTTGTAATCTCTGATTATGTAAACAATAGTCTCCTGAGAATTGCTGGGACAGCTCGATCGGTTTTTACTTTCTTATACGTAGTATAAGGAAGTATTGTGATGATGAAAATTTTCGACCTCGAGATTTTTGCAGATGTCCACGTTTTGAGGTCCCCTGATACCAAAAAAGTGGTTTTTAAAAAATGTCTGTGTGTCTGTGTCTGTGTGTGTGTGACCACGATAGCGGTCAAACCGCTGTAGATATCAATTCCAAATTTTGTATTTACGAATATAATCTCCCTCTTAAGAACTGATTAGATTTTGAGCAAAATCGGCAGACCGGAAGTAGTAGTTTACTTCAGTGAAAAAATCGAATTTTGCAAATATTTCGTCAATTACTAAGTTTAAACAAATTTATAAAGAATTCAAATGTACTCAAAATTAAATTTGAGAAAAATTGTTTTCATAAAGTTTTTCGAAATTCCTACCGGAAGTAGGTCTTTTACTCTTATTGAAAATCAGTTTTTTGCGAATATCTCGCAAGTCATGCTTTCTAGGCAGGTACATTACGAGTATAAAAGTATTTAGAACATACTTTTAAATATCTTTTGTATAAAAAAATTTCAAAATTTAGACCGGAAGTACCACTTTTACTCTTATCGAATAGCGATTTTTTGCAAATATGTCGTAAATTATGCATTCTATATATATTTATGAAGAGTACAAAAGTATTTAGAGTTGGATTTGGAATATTTTTTGTATAAATGAAATTTCAAAATTCGTACCGGAAGTAACACTTTCACACGTATAAGAAAGTCGTGTGGTGGCCACACCTCATTTTTTTACGCATCTTAGACGAACATTTTGTACAACGCATGAGGCGTTTACTAGTATAAATTCCCATTTTTCTGTTTGAACTAGTCGCCTAAATTTTATTCAGTATTTTGATAGTAATATCCTATATTTACCTCCAAATAGAGGGGTAAGGACATTTGTTTTTATTAAGTATTTATAGTCTCTTTGTTTAACAAATTTTATCGAACTTTGATATGGTCACAGTATATTTTTGACTATTTTGTAAAAATTAATAGTATAACTATACAGTTACAATTGTGAAATAATTTTATTTCAATATTGCTAGTGCACTTATTGGTATTGTGCTTAATCAGGGAAATGGATATAAATTTCACTATTTTGTTAGTAAAACTGAGAGCAATCATTATGTTACATATTTTTTCAGGTAACATAATTGGAAGTATTCTAAATAATAACCAATCTCGTACAATTACTCAAGATTATTTCCCAGACCAGTCGAATATGGATGTTTGTGCTGCTGATATTGATTTAAATTTACAATATAAGAGAGTTCGTGACGATGCCGATCCTTTAAATACTGATCCTGAGAGGGTTTTGCTGCAACTCGACAGTGCTGTAGACAACATTAATTGTGTGAAAGCTGAAAACATAGGCCAAGATATACATATTGCCGAAGTCGATCGGGATTTAGGTATTAATTAGCCACAAAACCATGAAGTTGCAGACACTGTACTAGACACTAATACTACTTTTCAAAAACAAGATTTTGTCAATGCCACTAATACGTTATCTTTGGATGATCCGGTTACATATTCCACACCGATTGCTCCGACAAATGCTACCCTAGTACCAAACATCACAGGCTAAAAAGAAGTTATTTTGTACTTACTACAAAATTTTACATTCCAATTTGTCTTGTCACTTGAAACGAAAGCATGAAGATGAACCAGCTATGCGTTCACTATTAAAAACTGTTACAGGTGGGTTCCGTTTTCCTTTTATAAATCTTCATTCACCTTATCATTCATACTGAAGTAGTCAGGGGTAAACAATTATTGTCCATGCTTATTATGACAAATATAGATAATAACTCAGTCTCTCGTTGAACATACTTTACTTATAATTTACATATTTTCTAATTCTTTCATTTTTGATCATATTTATTAATACTGTTGATCTTAATGGATTTTTAATTTTTTGTAAACTTTAATTTTTTGCTGAATCAATACAGTAAGGTATCTTAAAATATTTGTTGCAGTTAGAATACCGCAAAATTAAGCGGTTACCGTGCTGTTAATTCGCATGGATTCTTTACTATGTATACCTTATTTCTAATTGTACTGTTATATTATTATCCATTTCTTCTTTTCTATAGGAGATGCGGATAGGATGGAAATATATCACCGTATCCGTTCGAGGGAATCACTCGAATTTGATACAAACTCTGCTTATAACGACGGAACACTAATTGTAACACGTTCACCTAGAGTACCAAAGGGCCCCAGAGATTTCATACCGTGTTCTTCGTGCGGTGCATTTTAGGCGAAGAAAACTTTATACAAACACAGGTAGATATGTCCGGCATCTAATTTATCTTCTCACATATACAAGTCCAAAATAATAATAAGTCAGGAGCGACTAGAGATAACTGCTATATTGCTAGTCGATGCTTCACCGTTAAATGTAACGAGAGCGGGGATGCAGTACGCCACGTTGCAATTCTGATGTATTTTGGGCTTGCTATATCAAGTGTTGGATTACACAACCGGTATAAGTAAATAGTGGCAAGTCCATTTCAGTATATCACTACGACTGTGAATTTGTGTCATAGTTAAACATTAATCTGTAAAAACTTATTAGGTGTAATTCTGGTTGATGCTAACTGCTTAATTTTTTAACTATAACATATACTACACTTCTGAACTATACATATACTAGCTGGTCCATTCATCGTACTATTAAATGAAAAATAAATTGTTGTCACTACTCGACTTATAGAGAGTGCAGACGGTCCGAATATTGTCAAACTGCCACTTTAGGTATTTTTGATCAATTGATTGTTCTCATCTGATTTACTTTTTTCGTTAAACCAAAAATATATTAAAACCAAAAATATATACAGTGTGAGTCAACGATCTGACAAAGTACATTTTTTCTTTAATGCTTAATTTCATTAATACTTCACTTACTGTTATTGATAGGGTTGTCGTTGGTTCACAACCTAGGAACATATACTCGCATACTGAGTGATCCATAAATTATTGGCAAAAAATTTTTTTTTTTTTTTAAATTGTACGAGCTATATATAAGTACAAACTTCGATATATAAGTACAAATATAATTCTTTTTTTTATTAAGAGTAATTATTCCTTAAAGTTGATAGTTATAGCATTATTTATGATTACAGTTAAAATTTGACATTTACAGATGTTTTTACTTTCTTATACGTAGTATTAGGAAGTATTGTGATGATGAAAATGTTCGACCTCGGGATTTTTGCAGATGTCCACGTTTTGAGGTGTCCTGATACCGAAAAAGTGGTTTTAAAGAAATGCCTGTGTGTGTTTGTGTCTATGTGTGTGTGTGACTTCGATAGCAGTGAAACCGCTGTAGCTATCAATTCCAAATTTTGTATTTACGAGTATAATCCCCTCTTCAGAGCTCATTAGATTTTCAGTAAAATCGGCAGACCGGAAGTAGTAGTTTACCTCACTAAAAAAATCGACTTTTGCCAATATTTTGTCAACTACTAAGTATAAACATATTTTATGTACTCAAATATTTCGCAAGTCTTGCTATTCAGACAAGTATGTTACGAGTGTAATAGTATTTAGAACTTAATTTTCAATAACTTTTATACAGTGCGTTCATGATGAAATGGAACAAATTTGTTTAAAATTCAAGTAATTATTTTGCAGAAAAACGCTCGGACAGGTCGATTAGTATTTTTAGTTGTGATTTTTTGATATAAGAAAATTATATACAGGGTGTCTATAGAAGAACATAGGCAGCAATCTTTTTTTTTTTTAAGTGGAACATACTGTATATTATGCCATATTTGAATTGTATGGTAAATTCTCAATACTTTTTGTGTAACATACCATATCCCCAAAATCAGCGGTTTTCGGAATAATGACGTTTGAAATGTGATAAATTAAAAAAAATACATGAAAATCGATTAATTTGAAGTAGAGTTTTTTATTGAAGATAAAATTTGCAATACCAGGTTGTTTTTCTTGGCTTTTAAAAAAATGTTCAAGGTGTCCTTGTTCAATTTAAACATTTTATTTCATTATCAATGTGTATTTTAATTTATCACAAAACTCATTATTCCGAAAACTGCTGATTTTGGGGATATGGTATGTTTTCACAAAAATGTGTTTAATGTGTTTAGAATATACCTACCCTACAATTCAAAAATGGCATAATATTCAGGGTGTTCCATTTAAAAAAAAACAATGATTGCTGCATATGTTCTTCTTTAGACAGCCTGTATATAGTTTTCTTATGTTAAAAAATTCAAAACTAAAAATACTAATCGACCTGTCCGAACGTTTTTCTGCAAAATAATTACCTGAATTTTAAACGAATTTGTTCCTTTCATCATGAACGCACTGTATAATAAAAATGTCAAAAATCGGACCGGAAGTAACACTTTTACTTTTATTGAATACCCATCTTTTGCATATGTCGTAAATTATGCATTCTCTATACAGAGTGGGCCATTGAAAACGAAACAGCGGCTCTGTAGGTCGGCAGAACCGAGTTATATAAAAACGCTCGGACACGTCAACAACATTTTCGAGGGGGACATCGTTCGCGATGAAATTCACCCGAAATACATTCCATCCCTCGGAGCTGTGACCGCCACCCCTAAATTTTTAAATGGCACCATATGGCAAGTGATACCTCATTTGAAAGGTAGTTTCCTTCTTGATATCAAACAACAAAAATAAATTAATTCTATCGATTCGTTTTCGAGATATAGGAACTTGAATTTGGGAAATCACTTTTTATTCACTCAATCAATAAAAATAAGATCTAACAATGCAACTGTTTAAAGATAATTATCATTGTCAAGGAATTAAATGATCTAACTGTTTACCAACAAATAGCATGCAAGTCCGTTTCAAATTTTTATTTCATCCTCAATTACTTGATCGAAAAAATGTTAAGGTTTCGTGAGAATCGATAAAAAGACGTTTTCTCGCATTCGACTCCAATGCGCGTACAACAAAAACATGTATGAGATAATTTTTTTCGCCAAATCGCAAGTGTGGACGTCAGTGTCAAACTGATCGTTGATTGAACGACATTGGAGTGAATTACTTGATTAAAGCTGCTGAATTCTTTCCTCAATAATGGTGTATACGATCGCGGAAAGAGTTGAAATAATAACAATTTTTTTTAAGAATGATGAGTGCGGTAACCGTACAGCTAATTTGTTCAATGAAACGCATCCAGATAAACTTGTTGCTAGAAAATACGTTCTAGAATTAGTGCAAAAATTTCGTCAAACTGGATCAGTAGCCAACAAGAAACGAGACCCAGAACGTGGATTTCCGGTGAGAAATGAACCTGTTGAAGTTGCACTTTTAGGGCAAGTTCATGCAGACCCAACATTGAGCACAAGGAAATTGGCTAGTGTTACCAATATCAGTAGAACCAGTATCCGCCGAATCCTGAAACATCATAAATTCCACCCCTACAAAATACATTTGGTACACCAATTGAATGAAGATGATTTTGATAGGCGACGGGAATTTTGTGAAATTATGACTACGAAAATACTAGATGCTGATGAGAATTTCCTTTTCAACATCTGCTTTTCTGATGAGTCTACATTATTTTTGAATTCGACTGTGAATCGTCATAATTGTCGTTATTGGTCAGATGCCAATCCACATGTTTTCCACGAAGTCCATACTCAAACTCCCCAAAAACTCAATGTCTGGGCCGGTATTTTTGGGGACCGTTTGATTGGACCAGTATTTCTCGACGGTAACCTGACAGGAGAAACTTATTTGGAATTATTGAATCAATTTGTTTATCCACAATTAGTAGACATCATTGAAAATCACGATCGTTACCATGAAGACCACTTGAAATTTCAACAAGACGGGGCACAGCCTGTTAGGGCGTTTTTGGATAGAATGTTTCCTGAAAGTTGGATTGGAAGAAGAGGCGCTATAGAGTGGCCAGCCAGATCTCCAGATTTAACCCCACTCGACTTTTTCCTGTGGGGTCACTTGAAAAACAAAATCTATGCAACCGAACCAGAATCTCTGGAAGATTTACGACGTAGAATTATTGAAGAATGCCGTCGAATAACGCCGGAAATGCTACGAAATGTGCGGTCTCATTTTGAACAGAACTTGTACTATTGTATGGAAATGGGTGGTAGACAGTTTGAACATTTAATTCATTGACAATAATAATTATTGCGACAATTGCTTTATCAGATATTGTTTTTATTGATTGAGTGAATAAAAAGTGATTTCCCAACTTCAAGTTCCTATATCTCGAAAACGAATCGATAGAATTAATTTATTTTTGTTGTTTGATATCAAGAAGGAAACTACCTTTCAAATGAGGTATCACTTGCCATATGGTGCCATTTAAAAATTTAGGGGTGGCGGTCACAGCACCGAGGGATGGAATGTATTTCGGGTGAATTTCATCGCGAACGATGTCCCCCTCGAAAATGTTGTTGACGTGTCCGAGCGTTTTTATATAACTCGGTTCTGCCGACCTACAGAGCCGCTGTTTCGTTTTCAATGGCCCACTCTGTATATTTATCAAGAGTACAAAGGTATTTAGAGCTGGATCTGCAATATTTTTTGTATACATAAAATATAAAAATTTTGGCCGGAAGTAACACTTTTACTCTTAACAAGTAACCCTTTCTTTCGAATATCTCGCAGAGTAGGTATGTTTTCTATAAAGATTTATTCAGAGAATAGTAGTACTTAGAATAAGATTTTGAATAATTTTTGTATAATTTGAAACACTCATACGTATAAGAAAGTCGTGTGGTGGCTACACCTCAACATTTTTATTGCCTATAATTCAGAAGTGCCTTGACAGAACACAAAATATTTTGCTATGGCATGCACAGAAGGTGTGCCAGTGATATTTATTTGCAGAACCTGTTCTAATTTGAAAGAGTATCAACATTTTTGCATCTATATATTTCGACAGGGACTATCTTTTTCCATGGCTAGCGTGAATTTTACTACTACATGGTTAAGATTTTAAAATAAATTTAAATAATTTCTAAAATATCATAGATAGGTGTAAGACAAGCTTAGCAAAAAAAGAGCTCTTGAAGAGCTTAATACGATTCTGTAAAATAATGTTGGGAGTTTCATTAAAAATAAGTAAGGTTTTTGTGTTTAAAGTTTCTTCATTATGCAACACCTTCGCGAACACCTAGGATCAATTAGTACAGGTTCTGCAAATAAATATCACTGACACACCTTGTGTGTTTGCCATACCAAATTATTTTGCGGTCTGTCAAGACATTTCTGAATTATAGGCAATAAAAAATGCTGTACTTGTCACTTTTTTATTTTAATCGTAGTTAACTCAAAAACTATTAACTTTAACGAGTAATTACTCTTAATAAAGATTTCTCTATTTTAAGGCAAAATTGATACTTCAGCTTGTATATTGGGTGTTCAATTTAAAGAACTTCATTCTCATTGTGCCAGTGATTTATGGATCACTCTCTATACATGAATACATTTTTAAATTGTGAAGCGATAACAACCCTATCGACTACAGTAAGCGAGTTTATAGTTATATTATTAAACTTCAATGAGTACATTTACTTTGTCAGATCGTTGACTCACCTTGTGTAATTGCTTTTCGCATATTTCCTCGTCTCAATTGCTGCCTATTTATCAGATTCTTAGTCCTCCTACTGTTTTTTTCTTTTTACTACATTTACATTTTCATTGCCTTCATATTTCTCTATTCACCAAGTTTCTAATGTTATTTTGTTTTTAGCTCATGTTCAACCATATGGAAAGACTATCCGCCGACTCTGGCTAAGCTCGGAGAAAAATGCAGTTTACGAGTTTTTCGACATATATTTCAAGGAAAGAAGACTGCTCAAATATAATCTTTGTGTTGATGCAAAATATCTTGTAATTGTAATATTAGTTTTTAAACTTACTTATATTCAGATTCTAAAACTACTTTAGGCTGTAGTACTGTTTAAATACTGCTTAAATTGTCTATTAAACTGCTTTTTCATTTGCAAAATTGAGCTACTACTTGAGTTATTAAATTTTCTTTGGAAACTTTTGACCATAACAGATGTTAGTTGTTAAAATAAAATACAAATTACCATAATAAAATACTAGTAGCTTGATTTAAAAAAAACACATTTTTGGTATGTAAAAATTTCGGACGATAAGCTTTGAAAAAACTGGTTTTTTAGGTGTTGTCGGGTGCAACTTAGACCCATTGTTGCAGAATATTCTTGGCTACTCGCACCACCAAAATTTATGTTTTTACATTTAAAAACGATGCGATTATGATTTTCTCTGCTACACTTGTTTTGGTCAAAAATTTTCTTAAAACATTGATAACTTAAACTATTGGCTCCATTTTGAAAAAGAATAACAGTTTTATAGACAATTAAAACAGTACTAGATATTCCAATACTATACTGGGCGAGTCATTTAATTATATTAAGTTTCATGTTGTGCGGCAGAGCTGAAAGTATTGTTTGGTATGCACCCCGTGCAATCATGAATCTTTCACTAATAGTATTTTATTCTATTTACAATGCAAAAGAGAGAGAATAATCGGCTGCTAATGACTTGATGTACTTTTGTTCATTTTTACAACTTTATAGTCATCTGTTATTGAACTTCTTCTGTTTAATCGCTGTAGCAATAAATCCCTATTCCTGCCCTCTGATTCCGAACATACGATACGATATTCGAATTCGTAAGACGAGCGTGGTAGAAATGGGCAAGACAATACAGTAGTCTGTCTAGCCACATTGAAAAGTATTCGTACTCACCTAACTTGCCCATCTTTACTACGCTCGCGTTTCGAATTCGAATATCGTATCGTACGTTCAGAATCCAGGGGCTGCTTTCTTTGATTTTACGCAAAACCATGTGTACCCTACTGTGACAATAAGAAGATTATTAACTAAAACAAACAAAAACTTTTTCTTTGTATTTTATGATTTACTTACTCAGTACTGGTTTCTAGACCTCACATATTTATATGCATTAAAATGATAAAAAGTACATTGCATTTACTTGTATTTATGGTTTTCCAAATTTTGGCTGTTGGTATAGCTTATTTATTTGTTAATTTTAATTTGTTTAAGTGTATGGTTTATTTTATCAAACCCGATACCAGTATTGAGTAACAATTCATAATGTACATGAAAAAAGGGGATGTTTATTTTAGTTATTTTCTAAAACCTTGTTCCTTACTACATTTAAGCAGAAGATAGCTTGTAATTTTTTTTTATTTTGGTTACTTGAATCGTTGTTGAGTATGTTCGAATACTTAAAATAGTTAAGCATTTTTATTTGTTGTAAACTAGGTATTAAAATTTTAGCGCTTGATTAATTTTGCATTCATAAATATACGTTATATCAGTATATTTATGGAAGCTTTAGCCTCCTTTTTGGCAACTATTGTGTGGAATATTGAGGCGAATTCACATTTTCTTGTTTGAACCTTATGTGTCTTGATTTTCGCTGGTCAGCTTTATATACAGCGGACGTAGATCAATTTTACCTACTTTTTATGGAGTTATTCGGAGTAAAACAAGTAAATTTCATCGGCACGCTTTTGGACTCAATATCCACATTACGAAATTTATTATTTATTTGCTTTGAGCTTACTTCATAACTTTTTTGTTCCATTTTTTTTTTTACTGGACTTTATTTTACTTTCGGTTTTATATATATATACTTTGTCTTACTTATGAGTTCTCATACATTCTACTTGTTTAGTAGATATATGTTGCCTATTTTAAATTTTGTTTATTATTATTGTTATTGATTTTCATAATTACAAATAAATAACTTCTATTTTAATATGAGCTGTTGAGTTTCTTATTTCATATCCATGTTTCCTATACAAATTATTATTGTAAGGTTAATATACTAATTATTTTAACCTTACAATAATATTATACCTCATCTTTCTTATATGAGGTACTGCATTATTCTTGGTAGTTCAAGTTTCTTGCTCGCGTTCATACTTATCATATCTACATTATATAACGCCAATACTATTACTAATAAATATTGCTTATGATAATGATGGTGACCATTTTATTTAATACCTTTCTTTCCGGATGCATACATCTATGTGAGATTTTTCTTTCAAATACTTTCGTACAGGAATTTACTACTTTACTGTGTATCCCAGGCGACTACATTTTGCTATTATTACTAAATTAAGACTGGGATGTGCTTTGTTTTAGTGGAGCATCTAATAAATGTAGATATATGGATTAGGGTGTTTTTTTTATTCGGTATCTTATTTCAACCGATCTATGTAAGTATATAAGCATTCATTTTGATATATATATATAGTTTTTTGAACTTATATTAACCTATTAAAACTTTGCTGTGTTCTTCACTAAGATTAGGACCATTTTAAATTGTGAATCGTACTTTTAGTTTTCACTTTGTGCACAGACTCTAAGTCGAAATAAATTTTCCTACTCTTTCTGATAATCTAACAATATTGTACAATTAAGATTTTAAATATGAAATTTTTTAAAAGATACACGTGATGTAAATTTATTAATTGCCGTCACCTAGTAGAGTGGTACATTTTAATTGTGCACAACAGTAATTGCATACCTTTTATAACCCACAAATTATTTTCAACATTTACAATAAATATTACATTTCTATATGTACCTATGTTTTGTTTTTATTTAAACATAATATTGGTAATTATACCTAACCTATTTTTTTGAA
This sequence comes from Amphimallon solstitiale, assembly GCA_963170755.1. Lineage (NCBI taxonomy): Eukaryota > Metazoa > Arthropoda > Insecta > Coleoptera > Scarabaeidae > Amphimallon > Amphimallon solstitiale. The sequence continues at coordinate 21,100,506 of OY720684.1, forward strand.
TTCTCGTATTAACTGGCATTAGTTAGGTTTTATTACTCTTACTTAATACTTCAATACATACCTTATACGTACCTATTTATTTATTATTATAAATCCCTTTTAATATTACTTTGTATATTATTCTTTGCAATGGCATCTTTCAATTAATTAATATATGCGGCTTGAACTTGATTTCTTTACATTAATCCTATTGCTATTCCTATAACTGCTTTCCATAATAGGGGCGACATCTGTAGTTGAGATTTCGCACCGCGTCAATTTCGGGCTCCCACACACGAACACATCCGAACGCTTGGGGTAGCCAAACTCCTGCTTCGGTAAACTCTCTCAGCCGCCCAACTTATGGCGACCGGTCGCTAAAAGGCGATATACGTATTTTGTTCAAATCAACGCAATTGTTTACCTTTTATGTTGAATGATTATTGACAGAAAAATACAAATGTAACGTATACGTAATCTGGTGAACAATTGAAGAGAGTGGTGTTTAGTAACTGCATCTGTGTGAATTGAAATACAACTTGCATTACTAGCGGGACAGCAGAAATAAGGGAGTGCGAGTAAGTGGAAGTAGATAAGCTATGACAGTTCTGGCGCAGAATCCCATATGATTCAACATAGGGGTCTAAATTTTACTTTTCTTCCCCACCAAGGGGTATATTGAATTTAGGTTGATTTGGCACCACTCGTCTCCGCATCTACCGATGAATGTGGATTATGAAGCAAGAGTTCAAGACACTGCAACTATAGCAATTTTTACGAGTAGGATTTTGCAAATTCTATCTTTAATTATACATCGATATCTAGACTGACTTCTATAATATAGTTTTTCTTAACTGAACACTGAATGATGTATTGCTGCAATGATCACCTCAAAAGTATCTACTTTCATTGCTGCAGTCAAGTAAATCATCTTAAATATTGCCTTTTATAATTCTTTTTGTACTGAAAATCATGCTGCATGAGAACATAAGTATACCGGGGTCGACATATTTTAATTTCTGATACGAAAGTAGAAAGAGGAAAAGAGCGCGACGAAATAAACTAAAGATAGACATAAGCGAGGCTGCCAAACTGGACATTTGCTATGAAATGTAAGGCGTGGGGGGTCCCCCGCCACTGCCACCACTCCGTTGCTCTCCCTCCACTGTTAGCAAGCAGGCATCGCTGCATATCATAAGATCATCTTCTGCATATGATAGAAGTGCAAACCGAAATTAAAATTTGACGCTTAGGGTATAAAAAAGAACAATACATATTAAAATAGACACAGTTTATTGAACAAATTACACTTTTAATGAAAGGTACCTACTATTATTTTAAGAGTAAATATATTATCAAAATAAAAAAACAATTGGAATGAACACACTGAAGTTAACAAACACGAATAATAATTCCTTCTTCTGATTCATAGATTGTGAGACTAGTAGATAAAGGTCTCACATATTCAGCACTGAACTCGTACCACCTAAAATAATTTGAAAAATACATACAATCTGTTAGTAGAAATTTTGGCATAATTTAAAAAAAAAGAAGTCCAGAAGAGATCAGAGTGAATAAAATGTCAAATAAATCATTGAGAGATCATTAACCCGTAACTACTGACTTGCGGTTGTGAGTCTTGCAAATATTAAAATTCGTTCAATAAGGAGACCAGGTATAATAATTATCGTCACAGAAGGTGGTGCAATAAAAGCATTAGAGCCGTTCAAAGTTATGTTCTTATAATTTGAAACAGATTATAAAAGTTCGAGGGTGAAATGCAGAATCAAATAATAATTATAAGAAAATGCTCCCAAAAAATCTCTCATTAATTCTTTGTATTCAATTTAAAAATTCCCGCTAGTTGTTTCACTTGAACAAGTACTTTACAACGGCGGAATTTACACTAGCGACGTGGCACTCTCTAACGATTTGTGTGACCGCAAGCCCTTCGTTTCGCCGTTGCGTGCGCCCTTTAAACATTTTTATGTTAGAAGTTCGTATATCTGCAGGTATATGATTGTAGTACTTGATCCCCCCCGATCAACAGAGGACGAGGTTAGTTTCATAAGATAATGAGGCAAACGTAAATCGTTCTTATTTTTTGTACAATAGGAATAAAGAGAACCTGCGGTTCTGTACGTGGTTAAGACATATAAAAGTAAGTCATAAACTCAAAGCAAACAATTTCCACAGTGAATGTTTGGAAAAAGTGTTACATTTTGTTTTCACATCCAGCAAATGTAACCACTACCAAATACACCTATTCAGGATGAATTCTTTTAGCTTCTTTTACTTTTTGTTGTGTTGATGCTAAATGAAGAAATCTCGTTTTCTACACCTCTTTAAAAACACAGACGAGCCCTGGTTCAACAGTAATGGCATCCGCATTATTAGCTCCTCTTGGATACTGATCTATATGCTGGCCTATTAGTTGAGACTTAGCACCAGAAAATGTTAATTTTCCAATAAGAGTACACTCATACCAAAATGCGGATCATGTCTTTGGGCATGCCAATAAAATATTGAAGACCGACATTGTAATTCTTAATCCTGAATATGATTTTTATAGTCATAGAGTTCGAGGATTAGGCAAAGATTAGAATGCGTATAATATCAAACGACTTTATGCAATTTACAACAAACTGACGAGTAAAAGAGATTTCAGAAGTTCAATTTAGACATCTGCGTATATTTACAGGTGACTTAGGTACTATTGAAATCATATGATTTCAGACGAATGTTGCAGTATTAACATTAAAACGTAATAACAATAACTAAAAGATCTAACAACTGATCAAGTTAAATGTATTAGGTACCAATTATAAAATTATAGACCACATAAATTAATCAAGATAAGACGATAGGTGGTACCGTAAATAAAAAAAAAATGAGGTGTGGCCACCACACGACTTTCTTATACGTATGAAAGTGTTACTTCCGGTCCGAATTTTGAAATTTTTTTTATACAAAAGATATTGGATATTAAGTTCTAAATACCTTTATATTCGTAGCGTACCTGTCATGACTTCCAAAATATTTGCCAAAAACTGATTTTCGATAAGAGTAAAAGACCTACTTTCGGTAGGAATTTCGAAAAACTTCTTTAATAAAATTGTTCACAATTTCAATTTTAAGTACATATGAATTCTTTATAAATTAGTCTAAACTTAGTAGTTGACGAAATATTGGCAAAATTCGATTTTTCCACTGAAGTAAACTCCTACTTCCGGTCTGCCGATTTTATTGAAAATCTAATCAGTTCTCAAGAGGGAGATTATACTACTAAATACAAAATTTGGAATTGATATCTACAGCGGTTTGACCGCTATCGTGGTCACAGACAGACACGCAGACACACACAGACATTTTTACTTTCTTATACGTAGTATAAGGAAGTATTGTGATGATGAAAATTTTCGACCTCGAGATTTTTGCAGATGTCCACGTTTTGAAGTCCCCTGATACCGAAAAAGTGGTTTTTAAAAAATGTCTGTGTGTCTGTGTGTGTGTCTGTGTATGTGTGACCACGATAGCGGTCAAGCCGCTGTAGATATCAATTCCAAATTTTGTATTTACGTGTATAATCTCCCTCTTGAGATCTGATTAGTTTTTCAGTAGAAAAGACCGGAAGTAGCAGTTTACTTCAGGGGAAAAATCGAATTTTGCCAATATTTCGTCAACTACTAAGTTTTAACAAATTTATAAAGAATTCATATATACTTAAAATTAAAATTGAGTATAATTTTATCTAAAAAGTTTTCCGAAATTCCTACCGGAAGTAGGTCTTTTACTCTTATCGAAAATCAGTTTTTTGCGAATATTTCGCAAGTCATGCCTTTTTGGCTAGTACGTTACGGATATAAAAGTATTTAGAACATAATTTTCAATATCTTTTGTATAAAAAAAATTTCAAAATTCAGAACGGAAGTACCACTTTTACTCTTATCGAATAGCGATTTTTTGCAAATATGTCGTAAGTTATGCATTCTATATAAATTTATCAAGAGTACAAAAGTATTTAAAACTAGATTTGCAATATTTTTTGTATATATGAAATTTCAAAATTCGGACCGGAAGTAGCACTTTTACTCTTAGCGAGGAGCACTTTTATGATATCTTGCAAAGTATGCATTCTATAGAAATTTATTAAGAGAATAGAAGTACTTAGAATAGGATTTTGAATAATATCTGCAAAAAAAATTCTTAAAATTCTGTAATTTGAAACGCTCATACGTATAAGAAAGTCGTGTGGTGGCCACACCTCATTTTTTAAAAAGCAATTATGTTCTTTCTATCAATAATCAATTCCATACTCAGACTTCAAACCTATCCCACAAACTGGAAATCAGCTACAGTAATTATGTTTCCCAAACCAGGCAAAAATCACACCCTCCCTTCCAAATATCGCCCAATAAGTCTCTTATCCTCACTCAGCAAAGTAACAGACAGACTCATCCTCAAACTAATAGAAAAAAAATTAGCCAAAGTTACAGAATCAATACTGGACGGTTTCAACAAAAACACCACAACTGCAGCAATATTTCCGGATATCTCCCGAGCCTTCGATACAGTGTGGCATTAAGGACATCTTTACAAAATGCACTCATTCGGCTATCCACCGCAACCCATAAATATAATACAAGCATATATCCACAAAAGAAACTTCAAAATTCGCATCAATAACACCTTCTCCACCTCTAGATCGTTAACAGTGGGAGTACCCCAAGACTCTGCACTCTCACATCATTTATACGCCATATTCATGACAGACATTCCTAAATCAGCGAACTGCATACTAACAACATGTGCAGACGACACTGCTATCTTTTCAAAATCACTCAGACCCAAACTGCCATTTTCACATCTACAGACAGCCCTAGACACACTTATCACATGATGCAACAACTGCAGAATCTCTATCAATGGCGAAAAGCTCCAAGCCACTATATACCAAAGAAAAACTAAACCCATAATAGGCCAACTTTACATAAATCACGAACCAATTCCATGGCAAACTATCTAGATAGAAGATTTTCCTACGCAACACATATGCACCACAATATCAAAAAGGCCAAAGCAGCAAGAGGTCGTTTACGGCCCGTACTTGGTAGAATCAGCTCCCTATCATCTCATCTTAAACTCCGTATATACAAGCAAATAATCAGACCCATAATGACATACGCCGCCTCCATATGGATCAACACAGCCGCCACACACGGAGACACAGACACAGAAACAATAGAAACTAATATCAAAGGATTAGCCACAAATTTTTGCAACAAGATGAAAACCCACTATAACACCAGCATCACAGAAACCCTTAAATATGACCCCATAACTTCTGGAAATACAAACGCCCCAAACTGGCAAATTATCTGAAGTCAGTAAGCTAATTTAACACAAACACTACATTAATCCGACAATCCATAATCAGAAAAAGTGTAAAAAGCTACTAGCTTAACACGTAAACATCTAAGAAGAAGAAGAAGGCACACTATGCCGGTCATAACTGAGTATCTGAACGACACGTAACATTTGAAAAGCAAAATAAGTGCGGCGAAAAAAGTAAAGCGTAATAAAGCTTTATTTAATTATGTAAGTATTTATTTATAATTTTTATATCAAATATTTCAATACCTTTATTCACAAGACTCAAAATCTTATTTGCCTCTATTTCTATGTATTCTTCTTTTGATTTTTACTTTCTTATACGTAGTATAAGGAAGTATTGTGATGATGAAAATTTTCGACCTCGAGATTTTTGCGGATGTCCACGTTTTGAGGCCCCCTGATACCAAAAAAGTGGTTTTTAAAAAATGTCTGTGTGTCTGTGTGTGTGACCACGATAGCGGTCAAACCGCTGTAGATATCAATTCCAAATTTTGTATTTACGAATATAATCTCCCTCTTGAGAACTGATTAGATTTTGAGCAAAATCGGCAGACCGGAAGTAGTAGTTTACTTCAGTGAAAAAATCGAATTTTGCAAATATTTCGTCAATTACTAAGTTTAAACAAATTTATAAAGAATTCAAATGTACTCAAAATTAAATTTTAGAAAAATTGTATTAATAAAGTTTTTGGAAATTCCTACCGGAAGTAGGTCTTTTACTCTTATCGAAAATCAGTTTTTTGCCAATATTTTGCAAGTCATGCTTTTTAGACATGTACGCTACGAATATAAAAGTATTTAGAACTTAATTTCCAATATCTTTTGTATAAAAAAAATTTCAAAATTCGGACCGGAAGTATCACTTTTACTCTTACCGAATAACGATTTTTTGCAAATATGTCGTAAATTATGCATTCTATATATATTTATTAAGAGTACAAAAGTATTTAGAATTGGATTTGCAATATTTTTTGTATACATGAAATTTCAAAATTCGGACCGGAAGTAGCACTTTTATTCTTAGCGAGTAGCACTTTTCTTCGAATATCTTGCAAAGTATGCATTCTATAGCGATTTATTAAGAGAATGAAATAACTTAGAATAGGAGTTTGGATAAGTTTTGTATAAAAAAATTCTTAAAATTGTATTGTTTGAAACGCTCATACGTATAAGAAAGTCGTGTGGTGGCCACACCTCATTTTTTTAATTCTTCTTCTAACTGTTTTATACTCCTTTGGAGGGTGTTGTTTTCTTTCTGGAAGGTATAAAATTAAATAATTACTATACATCTGAAATTAAATTGGTTATAATGAACTGTTAGTATTTAAGTAACGTTTGCTATATGAAATTTGTGTATACGTATGGTGTGTGTGTGTGTTGTGTTAGTTCGGTGCATCATACACATACGAATGTACTGCTTCTTGGCGACTATGTGTATGTGGGCGTATACATTATAAACTGCTTCTCGCGGTCGAGCTTTGGAGCATTCCAGTGGGTAATAAACTAATGACCCGTCCAAGCTTTCGCTTTTCCTATGTAGTATAAATTTAAATATATAATAATGCATGTATCATAAATAAGAACATAACATTTTTATGACTATATTTGAAGTAAATAATACTTTCAAATTGTTTGAAGTTACCTATTCATAGAAGTCATTTTCTGCGTTGTCTTAGTTACCGTTAAGTCTTAAGTCTAAAACAAAGTGAGTAAACGCTCTAGTTTTTTCTATTCTTGAATTGTGTATTCAGTGATTTGTCTAATACCTTAATGCTTTTTTCACCGAAGAGAACATTGCTGAATTTTCTAATGGCAAATATGGATTTATTTGTTTAAGAGAAGAAGAAGTTGGAGGTAATACGACTACAATAATACAATTTAAGTGTATTTAGTGAATCATGTAAACTTTGTATTATTTTTTAAACTTTGTTAGATGTAACACTGTTACTCTATATTATAATAAAACACATTTAAAGCTGGTGAAAGGGTATTTATTTCATAAGCATTACAATACGTTAGGATTGATTGTTTTTCTCTAACTTTTGAAAATCAGTATACATATTTTGAGGAAAGAACTGTAGGAATTCCAACATAAAGAAGCAGTTTGAACGAGAAGATATGTATTTTCTTGCATCTTCAAGTAAGGCGTGATTAGCATTCAGACAAAATTGTAAAGTTTTCCTATAAACATCTAAAAAGTTGTTTTTACACAATGCTTGGAATTTTTCATGTATTAAATCCTTTAGTTTATATAAGTTAAGATAGCTCTTTGATGTCATGGTAATTTCTGAATTGCGGCTTAAGATACGTATTATTGTTAAGTGTCTGTAGGAAGAACTTTGTACTTTATGAGTTACATTACAATCATCTTGCCAAAACAGCAACCATTCCTCTTGTGTAAAAAAAATACATGCATGCCTTGTATAAATCTTTGCAAGGGGAATGTAGCCTGCAGCTGGACTAACTCCAATAGTAACGTTCTTACTTCCTGATGCGTTGAAGTTATATGTTGATGCATCAATCATAAACTTTTCCTTTTTGATTTTTTCCTCAAATACTATTAATTCTCGGTCAAGCCTTTGCCATTGCTTCTCCAGTTCTTGTGAAATTATATTGTCCGTGTTCTCAGTATGTTCACATTCCATTTTACATTCAAATATACAGACATACAATAGATACTAAAACTTATATTTACACTCACAGATGTTATAGATCACTTATTACTGTCACCTTAATCCAATTCCTTTATATGTTTGCTCTTTTTCTTTCTTTTTTCATCATAATAGTAATGACAACATCGTTTTGGGGGTGGTGGACCATCAATATGATCTTCCTGATCAGGTGTATTATAATGTTTATAGCAGGGTCGATATGATCTCAGTTTCTTTTTATTCTCGATGCTAATGTAAGGCCAGATTTTCTCCAAATCTTCTGCCCGAAATTTCTGTTTTAAAACATATAATGGTATATAAGGAACCAATTCACTACTTATATCTTCATAATTATCGATACACTTCAAGACGCGACCAACTTTATCAATAGCTAGTTGATGTAAATCCATTTTTATAATGAAGATAGCACGAAAACGATCGCAAATTACCGAGATACTACCGAAAATTTAACTTCACATATTTTATATAAACCAGCATCATTAGAGGGGTTACCCCCTACTACTATACTGCTACCTTGAAGAAAAAGTCTTGCAATATTCATAAAACAATTTAATTTTTTTATTTCGAAAAATGCCCGCCATCCTCCAGGTTCCCGCTTCAGATGAATCCCCGGGGCCCCCGCTAACCGCCGAGGCCCCCGTAAACTCTGATGTTAAACTCTACGAGCGCTCCCCGTAGCTTACACAGTAAAACTTTAAGAGCGCTCCCCGTACTACGCACACATTAGTTCGAAACCTCGCCAACGGCGATTTGCAGAGGGCGCCACTGCTGGGGAGGGGGCCGCTGCTCGCTTCTCAGGCTAGGTTAAAATCGCTGAATTTGAGGAGGTTCCAGAATCGGCTATCTTACTCTACTTGTATTACTATAGTTCATCCTGAAGGGAAAAACATTTGATTTTGTAATGCTAGGTGCATATCAAAATAACCATTTAAAATTTAATTGATCCTGTACGAAAGACAAGCGAGTTACTGAGTTCTAAACATATGACATAGTCTTAATTGCTGCACGTTTCATTCAAATATCGTGATTTTCTATTCAATTTTCATGAGTAGGTTTTACCTACTGTTAGGATACGATAATACGATGTATTACTGGATCTAACATATAAAAGAAACAATTTTATGGACTCACACTTTACTCAAGACCAGCTAATATATTAGTATTTACTTCCACGTCTTCTTCTATATTCCGAAGCTCTTATTTTTCAGATTACTTCGAAGATTACCTGTTGGTGGTATGACTGCAAAAAAAACAAAACAGATACACAATGTTCATATTTCATAGTTTTTCTGTTATTTTGCGGTAATATACAACGGTGGAAAGTAAAAACCATAAATTGCGTTAGTAACTTAATCGAAATGATAGAAAATAACACACTGAGCTATGACATTAAGATAGAATTAAAAAATCTAGGTCCCCCTAGACCAGATTTATTGATTAAACTAGAAGATTACAATTCGAAAACTAATAAAACCGTGACGAGAAAATTCAACAGAAGCTCTTACAGTTTATCCAGAGCATATTTTAACATGTAAAGTAGGCGGCACTAGTGCCGCCTAGTGATGTGTTTGTGCCGCCTAGTTTTTATCACGAAAACAGATTAATTTTGCTCTGAAATTTCACGCTTTGCAGATAAATTGATAAAATAAATTAAAGAGTGTTGAAAATGCGTTTGAGGTTTTTTTTAACATTACGTATTTTGAAACGATACATTTTAAGAGAGACCAGGATCCATCGAAGCTCATTTAAACTACCTAACATGAATTTTTCTTTATAACAAAAGTCCAAAACCGTAATTAATTACGATACAAATTACAAACTCAAAATGTGCGAGAGTGGAACAATATAATTTTTTTGTAGTCGCTATCTTGTTTAGTCTGCATCGATGCTGGCATCAAAACTATTGCAGAGAAAACCGCACAATTCCTCGAATTCGTTGTAATGCAGGATGTAGGTGGCCGTCGATTTTCTCAGAATTAGGACGGCTTTTTTTAATTGAATAGGATAAATACGAATTGAAAGAGTGAGAATATATTTCTAAGTAAATCAAGACAACAAGTCATAAAAAAAACTAAAGCAGCGACTTTGACGAAATTAGTGTCGCTACGGCTATAGTCTAGTACGCTGTAAGTAACTCTCTGGTGTTAATGTGTCATATAATTCTTGAGACTCAGTTTATTCAGCAATTGGTTTATTAGATGTGAGTGATTTTTGTTTTTGCTTTCTAAATTTAAATAATGTTTTTTGTGTTCGTTCTAGCTTAATCATGGCAAAAAGAATAACCGATTTTTTTAGTTCGGTCCCTAAAAAAATTGGCCGTCAGGATCAAACCATTCAAAATATCGTTCAACATTTAGAATCAGAGCCTATAGCCTCCTGTTCTGATTCATTTTCATCGTGTCATAATCTGGAAAATATTCATGAACAAAATAAATCTAATTTTGCCAATTTTGGCAGTCACAATGAATTGGAAAACATAAAAGATGATCAAGACTGTTCGAAAAATCAACAATCAACACAAATAAAGAGTGTTGAATGGTACAAAGGATCTAAGCTAGATGCATCTTGGCTGCTTCAAACATATTCTTGTTTAGAGAAAATAAAACTTGGAAAGCGCTTTGGAATTAAATGCACAATTTGTTTTAAACATATCCAAGAAGCCCAAAAATTCTCCAAAAATGGCAGGGTGCCTATAGCTGATGGTGTACGGTGCGATGATCAAAAAGCGTTAGAAAGGATAATTGATCATTTAAAAACTGAAGCTCATAAAGCAGCTGATAATTTGAATAGAATGCATCAGAAATGGACTACACAATCTGATCAGCATCCTTGGATAAAGAGTCTCAAAACTCACAATGCCGAAAAAATTAAACTGTTAATTGAATTGGCGGTTGACGTTTACAATGATAGTCGTCAGCTAACTCTCTCTGCTCATTCTTGGCCTTCCAGGTCATTGTCTAAAATTCATGAAGACACACAAATAGCATCTTACAAGGATGATGGACTGGCTTCCCAGTTTTCGCCGTTAAATCCGTCACCCGCCTTGTTACAATATAGAAATCCGGTAATTTATCGGGAAATGTTAGATATTGTTGGAAGCATAGTAATGGAAAATGTAATCGAGCAACTTAAAAAAAGCGACTGTTTTTCTCTGCAGGTTGATGGCTCTGTTGATAAATTCGGAGTAGATAACAAATTTATAAATGCCCGATTTATAACAGAAGATAAAGAGATGCACTCCGTGGTTTTAGGAGAAAGTAAATCTGATAAACGAGGTGCAGAAGGACTTTTGGGAGCAATAAAACTTGCCTTCCAACATCTTGGTATTGAAGATTTGGCCAAGAAAAAATTAACTGGCCTAACTACCGACGGAGAATATGCTAATACGGGCAAAAAAAGTGGACTGTGGGTTCGCATGAAGCAGTATCTAGCAAGAGACTTGCTATGTCTTTGGTGTACTGCTCATAGGTCTGATTTGGCTTTATCTGATCTAGAGTCTAGCGTCACTGAAGTTGCACACTGGAAAAATAACATAAAAGCCATTGCAACCTATTATCGAGGGTCTGCTATTCGATACGAAGAGCTTGAAAAAGTTTGTGACCAAGAAAATCTTTCTTCTGTTTACCGATTTCCTGCGTATTTTGAAGTTAGGTTTGTTGAACATTTACTAAATTTGACTAAAGCCGTTTGGAACAACCTGTTATGCATGCAAAAACATTGGCAATCAATTATTGCAGAAACCAGTGAGGCACCTAAAGTTGAAAAAGCTACTGCTCGAGGATTCCTACGCTTATGGAAAGATGATAACCAACAGCAACATATTACATGTCTAATGATTGATATTTTAAGACAATTTGAAAAACTCCAGAAGGATTGTCAGAAGTCCATGATTACAATTACTGATATAGAGCTTTCAAAAAAGATTGTTACCGATGGCATTAAGTTAATGGAAAATGGCCCTTATCCTGGAGGTTATGAAGAGAAATTATTGAATCGTTCTGAAGGTAGAGATGTGAATGTGATAGAAGATGATCCTAATCGAGAAGCATCGAAAAGACGAGTGGTTAATTCTCTTGTTTCTTCCAAAAGATGTTGGTCGGCTGTGAGGAAAGAGATTGTTCTAAGTTGCCAAGAGTTTCTCACTCAAAGACTAGACCAAGACCAACAAAATATTTTGGATCGTTTAAATAAATTTCTTAATGCAAGAAATCCAACAGAAATGGTTCAAACAGTGCGTATAGATATCGAAAATTTATTTGGAGAAGATGCTGTTTCTCTTTTCACTGATGAGGTTGTAAGTTTGTATTCAGTTGAAAAACTTCCACCACCGACAGATATGAACACTGCCACAGCAAAATTATATCACTATTTAAAAATTTCTACACCACATTCGGTATTTTCAAAACTGGTACAAACGTACATTTCGTTGACACCACACAGTTCAAGTCCAGAAAGAGCAGTATCAGTACATACAACGTTAAAAACAAACAAACAGTCCTGCTATTCTAGAGAAGCTCTAAATTCAAGGATGTACATCGCACTTAATGGGAGCGGAACAGCTTTATTTGATCCTAGGCCAGCAGTGGCCAAATTTTTGGAAACAAAAACTAGAAGGAGGAGACTTCCCGACGCCGAAACTTATCAAAGTCAAGAATATGTCAAAAAGTTTTTTTCAAAAGATAATAGTTTATAATTTATTGTTTCTATTGTTTAAAATAAAGCTTATTAAAATCTAATTTTATTTTTCTAGATCATTCTTGCCCTTTTTGGTTTATTTTAAAGAAACTTGTTTTAAGGCATTCAAACTGAGGTGCCGCCTAGCTAAAATTGGTTAAAATATGCTCTGAGTTTATCAGACTGGTTGTGTGGGTGTAATGTGCAAAATGTTTTTTTTTTTTTGTTATGTGTGCTTAATAAGGAATTATCCACAGAGCGACCCTGCCTGGACTTCTAAGGGTATTAGGGATTTAAAACACTTTGGTGAAAAGGTAAAAAGACATAAAGTAAGTGAAAAACATCTTATTAACAAGATAGAATATTCAGTTTTGGGAAAGGTAAATATAATGTGCCAGCCGAACTCTGCATATAGATTAAATATAATTCAGCACAATGAAAACGTCAGTAAAAACAGACATATTCTTGGAAAATTAATAGACTACATTAAGTTTTGTGGCATGTTTGAAATCGCTTTAAGGGGCCATGACGAAAGACAAGATAATGCGAATCCGGGGATTTTTCGTGGATTGGTTAATTTATTGGCAGAAATTGACAGCACCCTCAAGGACCACATCAACAGGTCTAATAATAGAGTTTTTATGGGTTTGTCAAAAACCATTCAAAATAAATTGCTGGACAGTATCTACGAAGTTTCTCGCACTTTGATTCTAGACGAAATTAACAAAGCCCACTATATCGCTATACAAGCAGACGAGACGACAGATTCCGCTAAATTTTCCCAGTTATCTGTTATAGTTTGATACGAGTTGAACGGAAATATACAAGAACGATTTCTGTCTTTTCTGCAACCAGAGAATCATACTGCTGATGGCATTAGCAAATGTTTATTGGAAGAACTTAGGAAAATTAAATTGGACCATACGCTTGCAAAATTAATATCTCAAAGCTACGATGGCGCCTCAGTAATGAGTGGTAAAAACAACGGTGTTCAGACAAAAATTAAAGAAATTTACAAAAATGCAAATTATATTCATTGCTATGCGCACCAGTTAAATCTGATAGTTGAACGGGCTGCCTCACATAACAAACAAGTGAAAGTTTTTTTTTGCAATCTAGATGGCTTTTCTGCTTTTTTTTACAAGATCCCCAAAGCGTACTGCTATACTGGATGAGGTTATGAAAAATCGACTTCCGCGGGCTGCGCCAACTTTAAATCAAGATGTGTTGTGAGTGTCTTCAGATATAAAAAAGAGCTTATGCAACCACAAGATAATGCGAATCCGGGGATTTTTCGTGGATTGGATAATTTATTGGCAGAAATTGACAGCACCCTCAAGGACCACATCAACAAGTCTAATAATAGAGTTTTTATGGGTTTGTCAAAAACCATTCAAAATAAATTGCTGGACAGTATCTACGAAGTTTCTCGCACTTTGATTCTAGACGAAATTAACAAAGCCCACTATATCGCTATACAAGCAGACGAGACGACAGATTCCGCTAAATTTCCCAGTTATCTGTTATAGTTTGATACGAGTTGAACGGAAATATACAAGAACGATTTCTGTCTTTTCTGCAACCAGAGAATCATACTGCTGATGGCATTAGCAAATGTTTATTGGAAGAACTTAGGAAAATTAAATTGGACCATACGCTTGCAAAATTAATATCTCAAAGCTACGATGGCGCCTCAGTAATGAGTGGTAAAAACAACGGTGTTCAGACAAAAATTAAAGAAATTTACAAAAATGCAAATTATATTCATTGCTATGCGCACCAGTTAAATCTGATAGTTGAACGGGCTGCCTCACATAACAAACAAGTGAAAGTTTTTTTTTGCAATCTAGATGGCTTTTCTGCTTTTTTTTACAAGATCCCCAAAGCGTACTGCTATACTGGATGAGGTTATGAAAAATCGACTTCCGCGGGCTGCACCAACTTTAAATCAAGATGTGTTGTGAGTGTCTTCAGATATAAAAAAGAGCTCATCACATGTCTGACGCGGATCATAGATGATGAATCTAGTGACCGCAGTCGACAATAAGGAAAGCTGTAGGCTTGAAAAACATTTTAAATGATTATGATTTCAATTACTGGTTATATTTTTTTAATAAAATCATGCCGCATTGCGAAATTCTCTACAACCAATTACAACATCGTCAAATTGACAGTAATTAAAATACAGTCTTGTGTGTCATCATTTAAATCGTCAATTCAGCATGTGAGGAAGTCAACTACATGCATATACGAGGGTGGGTCAATATGTCAGTGACTTTTTGAATTTCCCGCCTCTTAACTGAAAGGGCAACACTGCTCCTGTCAACAGATATTTGTCAGTTGACTCCTGTCAAAATTTGAACAAGCCGCGTCATTTAGTTTGTGTTTGACAACCATTGATAGCAGACTACATAGAATGATTTTGTATCCAAAAACCTGTGTTTCATTCAAAAAGTCACGGACATATTGACCCGCCCTCGTATATACGAAATTTAATCTATGCCGGTTTTCATAGTTTTGGAGCTGAAATAAAAGTATTATATCTATGCTTCCTTTCTTTTCGTTTTCAGATATATGTATATTCATTGTGTTTATAAATGCTTTTGTCGTAGAGTGGAACGTAAATAAAATATTTTTTAATGCTATTAGTATATACACATTTTACTAATGACACTGCGCAATATACGAGGCATGTTTTTTAAGTAAGTACCGTTTTTCCACACCGCGACCGCAGCGCTGCGGTCGGCGTTCTGCGTATGTGCACTGGGGACCTACATCTCTTGCCTACGCACTGACGCCATTACAGTCTGATTCTACCTTGTTTACGTAGTTTACTGAGTGTTTAAGATGCCACCGATAATCGTGAGTCCCGCCGACTGTGAAGTACGGGCTGTTATAAGATTTCTTAGTGCTAAAGACCTAAAAGGTCTCGATATTCATCGTGAAATTTGTGCAGTTTACGGACAAAACATAATGAGTGATGGAATGGTAAGAAAGTGAGTGAGAGCATTTAAAGATGGCCGCACAAATGTGCATGATGAACAACGGATTGGGCGTCCTTCGGTCGTTAATGAAAGTTTGGTGCAAGAAGTGGACAATAAAGTGAGAGAAAACAGACGCTTTACGATGTCCTCTTTGTGTGATGGCTTTCCTAATGTTTCGCGTAGTGTTTTGTATGGCATTGTGAGCGAGCGCTTGAATTACCGAAAATTGTGCTCATGTTGGGTACCGAAAATGTTGACGGATGTGCACAAAACCAAACGGTTAGGCAGTGCATTGACTTTCCTTGAGCGGTACCGCAACGACGGTGATGATTTCTTAAGCCAAATTGTTACGGGCGATGAAACATGGGTGGCCTACGCCACACCAGAATCAAAGCAACAGTCCATGGAATGGCGGCATTCAGATTCACCCGGAAAAGTGAAGTTTAAGCAAACAATTTCTGCCAGGAAAATCATGTGCACAGTTTTTTGGGACAGAAAAGGAGTATTGCTTGTGGAATTTCATGTCTTATACATAATCAATGACCTTGTTTAAAAAATATCCCGTAAAATGGGGTGAATCGGCTCAATGTGGTGAAAAGGATCAAAACTTTATTGTCACTTAAATAATCGATTACAACATGCAGTGCCATCTTTAGTGACATTCCGTTAATGTCGAAGCCCTGTTGGATGATAAAATAAGATCGTACAAGCAGTTGCACGTGTCCCGTGGCGCCGTTGATTTGTGGGTAAATAATTAAGAACGCGGTACTTCTAACCTAAAAAAACGTGACTGTCAAAACTTCGTTTGTGTAAATCGAATCATTTAACTAAAGAGGTTGGTAATTTTTTTTATTACTCTATGAACACTAGTGTAACACATAGCAAAAGGATTTTAACAGTAATTTATTCATTTTTATTTCAGTAAAAAATATTTGACACAAACACGTGGTGTTCAAAAGTGCGAGGTGAATCGGCTCATCACAATTTACAATGCCGAGAGTTTATAAGCCAGATCCACATGGAAAAAGGTATAAAAAGTATAGCCAAGAGTTAATAGAAAATGCTAGAAGAGCTGTACTTGCACAAAAGTTAAGTATACGTGAGGCTTCAAAACGTTTCAATATTTCTTTTGGGTGCCTTCGAAGACATATAAAAAATCCCGATTTAAAAAAACCGGGTGGTCAAACTGTTTTAAGTACAAGAGAAGAAGCTACGATAGTCGAACAACTAAGTGTGTGTGCAGACTGGGGCTTCCCACTTGATATGTATGGACTACGGCTAATTGTCAAATACTATTTGGACAGGAAAGGACAGAATGTTCCGAGGTTTAAAAATAATATGCCAGGAAAAGAGTTTGCCGTTGGATTTCTTTCAAGGCATAAAGAAACATTAGCTGTTCGACTATGCCAGAATATAAAAAGATCTAGAGCAGCATTGTCTGCCCAAGTTATAAATGAATACTTTGATAAATTGGAAAAAACTCTGAAAAATGTTCCACCTTCACATATAATAAATTATGATGAAACAAATTTAACAAATGATCCTGGTAAAAGAAAAATAATTACTAAACGTGGATGCAAATATCCTGAACGGATTATGAACCAAACTAAAACAGCTGTTTCGTTAATGTTTGCTGCTTCCGGAGATGGGGTCATGCTTCCTTGCTACGTTATATACAAAGCAAAGCACTTATATTCGACCTGGATAGAAGGAGGTCCTAAGAAAGCCAGGTACAATGTAACTCAGAGTGGTTGGTTTGACATCATTACTTTTACTGATTGGGTAGCAACAGTTGCAGTGCCTTATCTCAGAAACCTAGAGGGTAAAAAAATATTAATTGGAGACAATTTGTCTTCACATTTATCTCCGGAGGCAATAAATCTTTGTAAGGAGCATAACATAGAGTTTGTGTTTTTGCCAAGTAGTTCCACCCATATTACACAGCCATTAGATATAGCGTTCTTTCGGCCCTTAAAAGGTGCTTGGAGAAAAATTTTGACAGAGTGGAAACAAGGTCCAGGAATGAAGGAACCTTCGATTCCCAAGAGTGTTTTCCCTAGGCTCCTAAATAAATTATGTTTGGAAATCAAGGAAAACGAATCCAAAAATATCCAGTCAGGATTCAGAAAAGCCGGTATAATACCTTTGGATAGAAGTAGAGTAATAGGAATGCTACCTAAGGAGACACAAAGAAATGAAACTGGTGATGTATTAGTAAATATTGAAAACTCAGTTGTTGAACTGCTTCGTGAAATGAGATACAATGATGCTCCTAAAAAGAGACAAACAAGGAAAAAATGTCAAATAATAGCAGGACAGAGTGTAAGTATTGTGGATACCAAAGAGTCGGACGTCGAAGAACAGAGTGAGGATGATGAATCGACAAAAGAAAATGAACTAGAAGAGGAATCTTCAGACATTTTTGAGTCTGAAATTGAAGGTGAAAATACCGTAACTGTCTGTAAATTTGGTAAACAGTTCAAAAATGTTATTCCTATTACTAAAGATGATGTGCTGATAGGAGACTGGTTGTTAGTAGCCTACGGCTTACAACTGTCTAGACCTAAACTATCGAAAAAATATAATTTTTTCATTTGTCAAGTGCTAAATAACGAAAATGGACAAATCAAGGGTAAATTCGTTAAAACGAAACCGACAAAAAATTTCCATGGGTATGTTTATACTTTTCCCGACGTAGAAGACGTTGACACCTTCCAAATTGACGTTGTTGTCGGTAAACTACATGAACCTACAAACTATCTCAGAGGTTCTTTGAAGTTTGACATTAACACTACGGACATGGTTTGTTAATTTGTTAATTATTGAAAGTCTACGTGGTACAATGGGTTATTGCTACTTAAAAAACATGTTCTTTTTTTGTAATACAAGTAGGTGCCTTTTTTGTAAAAATATATTTAATCTTTCATTTATTTCCTTACGACTGTAACCTTGTCATTAAATTTTTTTTAATAAAATTGTATTTTATTGCCCACAAAAAAGACTACATTAATTTTCACATGTTTTTTCAGTTTTTTTAAAACAACTTTAAGTTATCCTATTCCCCTACGTATGGTTTAAAACGATTCACGACACGATTTTAATATGCGATCCCATTCCCCACGTCTCGCAGGTGAATAGGATCAGGATACAAAAAAAAAATATATATAGGCAGACTAAGAAAATTATCTGTTATACTATGTTAACCTTATTCTATCAACATTAACTCGTATGATGGGGCACAGCATGATCTTTTCTAATTAATAGTTTTTAAGTTACGACAGGTCAAACTTTAAAATTGATCCTATTCACCCCATTTTACGGTCCCTCTTATTTGTTGTCTGTTTTAACTTTCAAAAAAATGAAAGGGGACATAGTAACAAAAAATTTACCTTTAAGGGCTTTTCCTATCGTCGACGACAAACCGCATCCTTTCCCGCTTTCTGGCATCCTAGAAAAAAGAAAACAAAACAAAAAAATCAATACGCTTATGTTACGCTATAGTTGAATGTAGCAAAACTTTAATGTCTGCTGCAAATATAGGTTCGACGTACGTCTTATATAGCTTACTCAATCATATAATTACGTTATATATATCTTTCTGTCTGCCATTAAAAAATATAAATTGAAATGATATGATACTATTTGTTCAATTCCAACAAATTTTCATAGATATTTTTTATTATTTGCTCCTCAATTACAAAATAGAAGGTCTTGGATTCTTATTTAATAATATATATACCGAAAATATCTAGCCAAGAGATTATTTCAACAATATTTAACATGTACAGTGTTTCAAATTAAATGCGAATCTGAAAATACTTTCGGATATAATTTTCGTTTAATTTTCAGTTGATTTCCATAAATTTACTTTTAATTTGCAACATAGTGTACATTAGGGTGGTCGTTATTTTAAAAAAAAACATACTAACCGATCTTAAAGTACCTGCAGATTGTTTCTTTGCTTCGTTGTCTGCACTCATCTCTGCTGCAACAAAAATGTAAGATCGAATAAACACACATGAACAAAATCCGAATAGGTCATTCCACATCAAGTGATCAAGGGTGGTTGCTGGACCATTTTATAATCAAATGATTTTTTGTTTGTTGATTCCTACATGATTGGAGAATATTATCATTACCTTAATATGTTGTAACCACAAATTGTAACTCAGTGAACTCAGTTCTAAAAATTGAAGGCTATCTGCATATTTTTAGCGCCAGCGCCTCTAGCGGGAAATTTGGCAAAACCATTATACAAACAAAACACACATTACAAAGTGCTCAGTCAAGCAAAAATTCTTATCCGCGTTTTGTATTGCCTCGGGTCAAATATAGATGACGCCGACATCAAAAAATTACAGTTTTCTATAACACTAAGCAAATAGCGGGAGATTCAAAATGTATTTGGTAGCGGGAAATTCAAAAGAAAGTTTACTACAAATTAGGGTTTAATACCGCGAGATCAAAAATTATATTGATAAAGGTTTGTCATGGAATGTAAAACGTCTGTCTTAAGTTATATCATTAAGTGTCATACTGTCATTAATATTTGTCATTATAAGAGAAAATATAATGACAAATATGGACAATATGACAATGATATAACTTAAGACAGACTTTTACATTACATGACAAACCTTCATCAATATAATTTTTGATCTCGCGATACATGATTATAACACTGTAATTAAATTGCATACTATTTACAAGTTCTCGTAGTAATGAGGAATCATTTCTAAGGAAAACAGTATACAGTACGATATTCAATGACAATGCTGTAACCACACAATAACGTTTTAAAGAAAAGAATTACTTAAATAATTACATTTTAATATTGTTACGTAGAAAAGGTACAAAGTACATTTATGATTATTAATAACTAACATCCAACACTTATGTTTTAGTTAAATTACCAGTACAAAAATAAATTAACGAACAATAGCATAGTCTACCAAAAGTAGAATTTTCGACTAACAAACATATTTTTAACAATAAGATAGAATTTCTGTCGAAAAAGCACAAGTACTTACTCGAAATACTACAAAGTAGAAAAGCTATAAAGTACATTTATGATTACTATTGAAAAATTATAACTAACATCCAACACTTATGTTTTAGTTAAATTACCAGTACAAAAATAAATTAACGAACAATAGCATAATCTAACAAAAGTAGAATTTTCGACTAACAAACATATTTTTAACAATAAGATAGAATTTCTGTCGAAAAAGCACAAGCTCAAAATACTACAAAGTATGTAATTAAACCTGATAAACACACAATGACTTAAGCCCGCCCATGTTTACTAGCACCATTTACAAAATCTTGTATTACATAAATGATGAACATAAAATAAGGTGACATAAATAAAAATATGGATACATAAGAAATCTAACAAATTTAGTAGATGTCTTTTCATCAATATATAATTAAAAGAGTGACAATTAGGGCTTAAAAATTAAATAATGTTAATTACATGGCTATAGAAGAAAACAAAAAAATTAAACCTGCAATAACTAAGACCAAATTGATTAATTTATTGTTGTCGTAAAACAAATGAGACTTCCAATGATATGGATGCCTTAGCCTCCGTGGTGGCCTCATGGGATGGAGTGTCGGCACTGCATTTCTGTTTAAGCGTACTGAATGAGGGTGTGCATAGCAGTTTGTGTCAAAATGTAGGCTGCAGAGTTTCTTATTACATGTTGTACTGGCATCTAGCACAGGTTTCATGCCCATTTGCTGTTGTTTCACTCCTGAATAATAAAATATAATAATTACAACTGTATACTAACAAATATCAACGATAGTATAAAGGCACTTTTCATTAAAGGAAACTGCATAGGAAAATCATTAGGAAAAACACACCAATTTAGGTCAATTTGTATGTTTTCTTATGACTTTTATGCGATTTGAAAAGCACCATCGAATGTCAACAAAAACAGTTGATACCATGTGGTCTCATATTTACAATTTTACTAAAATTCAATCAAAAAAACCTACAAATCAAAGGTAATTGTTGTGTTGTGAGCTTAAATAAACATCATTTATTGTGATTTTCATTATTTCAATGCTCTATATGGGACATCTCACATGAGATATAATCTGCAAGATATTGACTCGGCGAGTACCTAATTTATTTTTTATCTCCATTTCCCTACGTTTACATTGATAATTTTATATGAAAATGGTGTTCAATTAGAGGTCCCTTTATAACATACACTAATCATTTTGTCAAAAATCGCCTGACACCTCAACTTCAATTATTCCCACTTATATTATACTCCTAATAATTGCCAATTACTTACTTAACTGTCATTTAAACTTTAATTGGTGTAATCGGGGAACCAACAAAATCCTTGCTACAACCAGGTGGTCCTTATTGCTCATGGAATCAGAACTACAAACAAAAAATCTCCAGCTCACCTTCGGGTTATATATCAACTATTAGTGTCGTTAGTTACTTGTTCGCATTCTAGGAAAATATGCATCGCTCTTGCTTCCTGCTTCTACGCCTCACACACGATCCACCAGGTTCTATTCATCCTTCAATTCTAAAAATGCCTTATGTTAACTTAATAAAATTATCATATTACTCTTTACAGAACTTACGGTACGATTATAACACCATTAACTAGTAATCTTGATAATTGAGCACTTGTGAATTTTAAACAATTAATTAGAAAGAAAAACTCGTTTCACAAAATATATATGATTTATTTCATAAACTAAATGTACATTTCGTTTGCCAAGTATACATACTACCGATGATGTTTGCTTGGCAAACGAAATGTACATTTAGTTTATGAAATAAATCATATATTTTGTGAAACGAGTTTTTCTTTCTAATTAACCATTAACTAGTAGCAATAAGAAAAATAATGTTTAGCAACACACACAAAAGTTAATGGCTGACGCTTCTACGCGTTTTAATAAAATGACAGCGCTATAGTAGCGACATCTCAAAATATTCGGTTAAACTCATGATTCAAATTTACTTATAGGTCTCTTGTTTCTCAACCGTGGCGTCATCTAATAAGGACCCAGTTAGGTAGATTAGGCGGCAAAACCCCGTATTTAAGGCCCGGTTATAGTGTTACCGCCGAGTTCATTTTGTACCAGAATCTTATTTCATGCTTTTTGTGAAAATAAGAATATGAATAATAAAATTTAAAAAGGGGAATCAGTTATAATTAAGTAGTGATTAGTCTAAAGCAATTAATTGTTATAAATCGTAGTCAACTAATTCTAAAAATCAAGAAACATAACCAAGGGCATAAGGATAGCATTAGGATAATGTACGCATGTTTTGCGAAAAGATAGTGCAAACAGAAATAAAAAATATGCTTCTATTTTCCTGAAAAGCATGAAATACATATGATAAAAAACATAGGCGTTCTGTAAAACGCTGCTTCCTAATAGTTTGTACAGTATTTCATAGATAGCACCACAAGAACAGTTGGCCTTGAAATAGAAAATAATGTGCGAAGGAGAAAGAAAGCTATATACCCTTTCCTTATTAAAATATTACAAATACGTTTGATACTTTTATACTAAACTTGAGGGGTAGCACAATTTATTAGTTTGTGTAGGAATATTTTTTTTTTGAGCCGCATCCAACTAAAGAATAGATAGGAATATATTATTACTTTCTTATACGTAGTGTAAGGATGTATTGTGATGAAAATTTTCGACCTCGAGATTTTTACAGATGTCCACGTTTTGAAGTCCTCTGATACCAAATAATGAGGTGTGGCCACCACACGACTTTCTTATACGTATGAGAGTTTCAAATTATAGAATTTTAAGAATTATTTTATATAAAAATTATTCAAAATCGTATTATAAATAGTTCTATTCTCTTAATAAATCCCTATAGAGTGCGCTATTCGATAAGAGTAAAAGTGATACTTCCGGTCCGAATTTTGAAAATTTTCTTATACAAAAGATATTGAAAATTAAGTTCTAAATACTTTTGTATTCGTAGCGTACCTGTCTAAATAGCATGACTTGCGAAATATTTGCAAGAAACTGATTTTTGATAAGAGTAAAAGACCTACTTCCGGTATCAATTTCGAAAAACTTTTTAAATAAAGTTGTTCTCAATTTTAATTTTAAGTACATATGAATTCTTTATAAATTTGTTTAAACTTAGTAGTTGACAAAATATTGGCAAAAGTCGATTTTTTCACTGAAGTAAACTACTACTTCCGGTCTATGAAAACCTAATCAGATCTCAAGAGGGAGATTGTACACGCGCGCACACACGCACACACAGACAGACAAACAGACATCTTTCAAAAACCATTTTTTTTGGTGTCAGGCGACTTCAAAACGTGGACATCTGCAAAAATCTCGAGGTTCGAAACTTTCGTCATCACAATACTTCCTTATACCACGTATAAGAAAGTAAAATGGTTTTTAAAAAATGTCTCTCTTTGTGTGTGTGCGTGTGACCACGATAGCGATCAAACCGCTATAACTATCAATTCCAAATACATATTACGAGTATAATCTCCCTCTTGAGATCTGATTAGATTTACAGTAAAATCGGCATACCGGAAGTAGTAATTTACTTAGTGAAAAAGTCGAATTTTGCCAATATTTCGTCAACTACTAAATTTAAACAAATTTATAAAGAATTCATATGTATTCAGAATTAAATTTGAGAAGAAATCTATTATGAAAGTTTTTTCAAATTCCTGCCGGAAGTAGATCTTTTTCTTATCGAAAATCAGTTTTTTGCCAATATTTCGCAAGCCATACTTTTTAGACAGGTACGTTACGATTATAAAAGTATTTAGAACTTAATTTTCAATACCTTTTGTATCAAAAAAATTTCCAAATTTGGACCGGAAGTAAAACTAAAGCGAAGTTTAAACAAATTTATATAGAATTCATATGTATTCTGAATTAAATTTGAGAAGAATTTTATTATGAAAGTTTTTTGAATTCCTGCCGGAAGTAGGTCTTTTTCTTATCGAAAATCAGTTTTTTGCCAATATTTCTACATTACAAATTCTAAACTTCTATGGAGGAAATTATTGAATAATGCCTGTTGATGGACAATCAAACTTATTTGAATTTGCCGGGTACTTGTATATATATGTAAAACTGCGTGAAAGTAGTTACACTAAGTAGTAGCAGTAAGCAAGTTGTTCGCTAATGACAAATGTCATAATTGTAATATTTTAAATAGAAAGTAAACTATATTTTTACTCCACTGGCTGGCTTTACTTCAATACAACAACTAACAGGTTATGGGCCCAGGACGTGCTTAGTGCTGTGGTTTGATTTCTTTTCATCCAAAGTTATTTTGTTTGAAACCTTTTTTTCAAACATAATTATATACACAAAATGGAGGACGATAGATACAAGATTCCTTTGTTCGATGGAAGCAATTTCAATAATTGGAAATTTAGAATGTAAGTTCTGTTAGAAGAACATGATTTATTGGATCACGTCAACAAGGATATTGGAGAGGAAGAAGAAAATAAGAAAAAGGATCGTAAGTGCAAATCAATGATCATTCAAAGAATAGCCGATAGTCATTTGGAGTATGTGAAGGATAGCAAAACTGCAAAGAACGTATGGGATACATTGGCAAAAACTTTTGAACGGAAAGGAATAATAGGTCAGTTGTTTTTACGACGCAAGCTGTTGGCCATGAAATTCAGTGATGGCGGAAATTTAGAGAAACACTTTCTGGAATTTGATAAAAGTATTCGGGAATTACGAAATTGTGGAGCAACTTTAGATGAGGCAGATATAATAGGCTTGTTCGGGTTTAATTTTGAACGGTTCCAGAACAGTTCCCGTCAGGCGCGTTTGCAAAATCGTTTTAGATTTCGTAAATGCGCATGACGGGAACATAAACGCGCGTGACTAGAACCGTTCTAGAACCGTTCAAAATTAAACCCGAACAAACCTATTATGTCATTTGTTACTGACCCTACCAAAAAGTTTTGATACAATAGTAAGAGCTATTGATACTATGGCAGATGATAAAATAACACTTAATTTTGTAAAAGGAAAATTACTTGATCATCAGCTGAAAAGGAAGACAAATGACAGAATAAATGAAAAAGTAACAAGTACCTACTGCTTTCACAGGTCACACAAAGTTTAAATATAAATGTCACTTATGTGGAAAAATGGGACATAAACGTGCTGATTGCTACATTACAAAAAGAAAAACTGAACACTCAAACAATTACAAAATAAATTTTAATAACAACAGGAATGCAAATCTCACAGTTGAGGAAGATATTGCTTTTATGGTTGGTAATAAACACGCAAACTGTGGCATAAAATGGTTCCTAGATTCAGGTGCCACCGATCATATGGTAAATGATGCAAGTTTTTTTAAAGTTTTAAAAGAATTAGAAGAACCACGAACGATTGCAGTAGCTAAACAAGGACAGACGTTGGAAGCTCACAGTATTGGTGACATAGATATTTTATCTGAAGTAAATGGTAAACATATAAAAATACCTATTCGAAATGTGTTATATGTTCCAGATTTGCTGTATAACCTATTTTCAATTCATAGAATTGAAGAAAAGGGAATGAAAATAGTATTTTATGACAAGGAAGTTAAAATTTATAATAAAGACAGCCTACTTGCTAAAGGAAATAGAAGTGGAAAATTATATGAGCTAATATTTCAGTTAGATAGACCGACTGAGGAACTGGCAAATATTGTACTTGAGGATCATGTACAATTATGGCATAAAAGGCTTGGCCATCTGGGGAAAGAAAGTTTAAAAAAATTAGTTTCGAATGACATGATCGAAGGAATAGACATAGCGACAAAAGATGTGCAAAACAATTTTGAAAAATATTGTGAAACTTGTATTCAAGGAAAGCAGACTAGGTTAGCATTTGAAAATCGTAAAGTTAAAAATACAAGACGTCCTTTGGAACTAATACATAGTGATGTATGTGGACCAATAACCCCCATAACGTGGAATGGTAAAAGATACTTCTTAACTTTAATAGATGATTACACTCATTTTGGTATGGTATATTTAATAGAACAAAAGAGTGAAGTATTAAAATGTTTTCAGGAATATGAAGCTTTAGTGACAGCTAAGTTTTCTACGAAAATATCAAGATTAAATTGCGACAATGGAGGGGAATATATTATCAGGAAAATTTTCAGATTTTTGTAAATCTAAAGGTTATGGTTGAGTATACAGTTCCATATACTCCGCAGCAAAATGGTGTTGCTGAAAGGTATAATCGTACACTTATGGAAAAGGCTAGATGTATGATTATAAATGCGAGTCTAGACAAACGTTTCTGGGGTGAGGCGGTACAGACAGCAGTATACTTATGTAATCGAAGTCCATGTAAAACAATTATGCATAAAACTCCTGCAGAATTATGGCTAAATAAGAAGGTAAATTTAACGAATTTAAGAGTGTTTGGATGCAAGAGTTATGCACATATACCTGAAGTATTGCGGTCAAAACTGGATTCAAAGACAAGAAAATGTATAATGATTGGATATGCCAATCATGGATATAGATTATGGGACACTGAACAAGAAAGAATAATAATTGCGAAAGATGTTTTTTTCAATGAGGATAGTAATTTAAAGGAACAAATATCATTTTATGACCAAGTTAATAATGAAAGTGATAAGGAACTTGAGGAAGAAATAAACAATGAGACAATTAATTTCGAAAATTCAGAACAAGCAACAGAAAGAGAAGTAGATAATGAGACAAATAATTTTTGAAGATTCAGAAGAAGCAACAGAAAGCAAACGTGATCGCAATCCACCAATATGGCATTCAGACTACGAATTTCTTAGTTTTGTTTTAAATACGTCAATGTTAGAAAATATTCCAGAAACAATGGAAGAAATAGAAAAATCATCAGATAGGGAACACTGGAAAAAGGCGATTGAAGAGGAATACAGTGCTTTACTCAAGAATAATGCATGGAAATTGATTGAAAAACCACAAGAAGCCAAATTGATTGACAATAAGTGGGTGTTCAAACTAAAAACTGATGAAAATGGAAAAGTGACAAGATACAAAGCACGGCTAGTTGCAAGAGGTTTTTCCCAAACAAAAGGTTTAGACTATCAAGAAACTTATGCACCTGTAGCCAAACTTGCTACTATACGAACTGTTCTAGCAGTGGCTAATCAGGAAAACATGCTTATACATCAAATGGATGTGAAAACAGCTTTCCTGAATGGAGATTTAGAAGAAGAAGTTTTAATGAAACAACCCCAAGGTTATGAACAAGGACATAATTTAGTGTGTAAATTAAAGAAGCCCCTATATGGTTTAAAACAAAGTGCTAGGTGTTGGAATGTGCGATTTAATAATTTTGTTTTAAAATTGGGTTTTAACAGATCGCAAAATGATTATTGTCTTTATGTTAAAAAGTTAAATGATTGTAAAGTTTTTGTAATACTATATGTAGATGATTTAATTATTTGTTCAAATAGTAAGTCAAAAATAGATAAAGTAAAGGCATATTTGAGTAAAGAATTCGAAATGCAGGATTTGGGCACTTTAAAATATTTTCTTGGAATAAATATAACTATGCATCATGGAATTATAAGATTTAGCCAGAAGCAATGCATTTTGAGTGTTTTACGTAAATTTAATATGGAAAATTGTAAAGGTGTAAAAACGCCTATAGAAACAGGGTTAAAATTGGAAAAACAAAGTCAGATTTTAACCGAAAAACCTTTCAAGGCATTAATAGGTAGTTTGATGTATCTCATGTTAAGTTCTAGACCAGATTTAAGTTTTGGAGTTAGTTACTTTAGCCATTTTCAAAACTGTGCTTCAGAGACACACTATAATTGTTTACAACGAGTCTTGAGATATGTTAAACATACAATTGATTTTGAATTGACATTTTCTAGGAATTTTACTACTGAACCTTTGGTTGGTTATGCGGATGCAGACTGGGGAAATGATACAGATAGACGATCTGTTACTGGTTACTTATTTAAAGTTTTTGGAACACGATTTCCTGGGTAACTAGAAAACAACCAGTTGTGTCCTTGTCATCAACCGAAGCAGAGTATATGTCATTGTGTAGTGCCACAACAGAGGCAATCTGGCTAAAGCGTTTGATGTTAGATTTAGGCATAAATACTGGTACAGTAAAGATATATGAAGATAATCAGGCATGCATAAGTATAGCAAAGGATCCTTTGGATCACAAAAGAGTTAAACACATAGATATCAAGTACCATTTTATTAGGAATAAAATACAAA
This sequence comes from Amphimallon solstitiale, assembly GCA_963170755.1. Taxonomy (NCBI): domain Eukaryota; kingdom Metazoa; phylum Arthropoda; class Insecta; order Coleoptera; family Scarabaeidae; genus Amphimallon; species Amphimallon solstitiale. The sequence continues at coordinate 21,129,462 of OY720684.1, forward strand.
ACGATATTGTAAAGCCTGTATTCATATCAAGCAAGGAACAGGTTGCAGATATATTAACAAAGGGTTTAAGTTCACAACAATTTTTGTTTTTAAGAGAAAAATTAGGAGTGTTAAATGATTTTCAAGAAGCTTTGATTGAAAGGGGGTGTTGATGGACAATCAAACTTATTTGAATTTGCCGGGTACTTGTATATATATGTAAAACTGCGTGAAAGTAGTTACACCAAGTAGTAGCTGTAAGCAAGTTGGTTACACCAAGTAGTAGCTGTAAGCAAGTTGTTCGCTAATGACATATGTTATTTTGTAATATCTTAAATAGAAAGTAAACTATATTTTTACTCCACTGGCTGGCTTTATTTCAATACAACAACTAACACATACCTGCTACTCCATCTTTTTTATTTCTGGGACACCATGTATATTTAATAATTTAACATCATATAGGTTTGTATGATATAATTTATAATAAAAACCTTTGATTTCTATTATTTATATTCTAGAACGACGTCCACAGAAACAACATTAAAATACATGAAAAATATCAAATAATATATACGTAGATATATATACAGGTTAGTTTTAAATAGCGTCATTAAAAAAAGGGGGAGAATGAAAAATATGAGTAATGCCCGTACAAAAAAAATCGCGGTCCAATGTGCACACAGTGACGAGAAATTGATTTTTCTTTCCTCGAGTCCGAGAGCCTGTCGCAGTTAATATACAAACATAATAATTTTCATATAAAAGAATTTAGTTTCAAAATAATATACTTCTATTTAAGGAACAAAAAACATGGTAATGCACCGAGGTTGTCGATCTTTTCCACATATAACACAAAAAAAAATCGTCATAGAAAACGAAGTTATGGACCGACTTTAACTACATTTTTACCCTAAAAATTTAGAAATTTTTTAGGGCCAAAAGAGTTACAAATAAATTTCTTTTTTGTAGAACATTATTTTCCTCTGGAATTACCAGTTGTTCCATATTCAGCAAAATAAGCCACCTAAACCGTGAACAAAATTAAATTATGTATATATCATGGGTTAGGTCACAGAATAAATATTGTGTGGTTATGTTCTCTATTTCGTTGCTATAGCAACTAACCTATGTTGACATTAGAATACGACGGAACGCTGAGAGCGGATCGAGAGCAGTTTGTGCTACTAATCTAAACTCTTCATATTCCGAATGCGACCAATTATTCGCATTGTCAATGGGCAACTGGTGTAAGCAGTTTTGTACAAAATACTACTTGGAAATAGAACACATCGTATTTAAGTATCTGTATAAAAAAAAAACCGACAGCTTCCGTTCATTTTATGTATGTAACGATACAAAATAAGGTTGTGCGGAATATTATAACGTATTAAGCAGGCTTGAGAAAAAAAATATAAAATAAATGTTAAAATGAAAGAGAAAAACATTTAAGCAATATTTTTTAATTGTTATAAATAATATAAAAAAAATTATTAAAATATAGATATCAATATATAAATATTTTTTTATTAAAAAAATAATACAAGTAACATTTATTACTTTACCTCGAACAATTTTCAGGTAAGTAAGAGAAAGTTAGATATTTTTAATGTACAATAGAGATGATTTACAAAACAAAATACTAACAATATACGTTCGGGTTGATAGATTCTCTTTGGATTGTCTCCAATTGAGGTTGTACATTTCCCAATAGTGGACGATCAGACGGTTCTGCGGCCCAGCATTGTTCCATCAAGTTCCAACAGGCTTGATCAAAATGTGGAAGACATTCAGGCCTCATACCTTGAACAAAATACGTCGAGTTATATTTAATAATTCACTAAGGGTTCTTCGGACTCTCTGAACACTTCTAGAACCACAGTAGAATTACCGAACAGATGCAGTAGCAACATTGCATTATAATATATTATATTATGTATTGACGCGCTGTTGCTACTGTATCTGTTCGGTAATTCTACTATAGTTATATGCTCCAGTCAGGTCAATAAAATCTGTTTGGACCATAGTATTCTGAAGCTTTAATTTCTGACAATTATAAGCCAAAACCCGTTCGAAACAGTTCTTATAGTGCCTGCCAACGGGATTAGAAATTGAAATTCTATGAATACTTTTTATTCGTATTAGGTTTCATATTTTTCTTATGTTTATGGTGAACTTCTGAGTTATTAGTTTCATTTTATAATGTTGTCCAGGGTAAGTGACTTCTTTTTAAAAATATGGCCGTATGTAGGCATATATAAACATACAAATTATTCACATTATCATGTTCACTATCGATCTGCAATATTTCCATATTCAACAGCTTGTATTTAAAAATAAATTCATTGTCTGCATTAGTATGTTTTTTTTAAAGACCAGTTTGCAGATGAAAGCAATATCAAGTCATTTCAAAAATATGTAAAAATCTGTATTGCCCAGAAAGTGAAAATAAAAACATTACAACACACAAAAATAAACAGATTTAAAATTTATATCGCAATCTATTTGTTGCAGTAATACATCATACTTATCATCATATACATGCAGAAAATTAGATAGAAATGTTAAGTGCCGTACAGCCTTCAGAAGTCAAGACAATATTGATAAGAATGAGGACTTATTTTTGAGTGCAAATTTCTGAAAGAATGCAATGAAATTTCTACCTAAGCAAATAACGCAAATAATAATTCTTTAGTACGAACAAAAAGGCAGAAATATGTTGCAAATAAATCTGCTGCTACTATGTTGGTTGATGTCAAAAAAATTTGGAGGTTGGCAATCGTCAGCAATGGTGGAACAGTAAGTTAAGGAATCTGTTAATACAAAAACTAGCATTTGCAAACAGCTCTTTATAATTCATCTAAAAGTATTTTAACCTTAGCAAATTGGACCAGTGGTACCTACTGGCCTTGTTGAACACGAAGAGATTTTTAATATTGCACTGAAATCGACAATGATTCCAATGTTCAGCAGAAATTCTTTATTTCTGCCAATAGCAGTTACACTTTGAATTTTTGTTGTTATCATACTAATTAATTTGTAATTGACAATCAGAAAAGTGTTGAATAAACGACTGATTGTTTATTTAATAATGATTATGCCAATATTGCGACTACAGGTGCTAATTTTCAAAAAATGCAGTTTCTTTATTTTCGAACTAGCACTTGAACAGACATGCATATCACTATCAGAAATACTAATTCTATAACGATTCAAGGACTACTCAGAACTATTCCAAACAAACCTTAAATTCACCTTTTTTAACACTGCTCCAAAGTTGTTCTTTACTATGGAAATGCTCAAAATGTATTGGCAATTGAACTTGTCCAGCACATATGTACCAAAACAAAATTCCAAAAGCGTATACGTCAACGCTAGAATCATAACGACCTGATAATAGTTCAGGTGCCATATGAACAGGTGTACCTACAACACTGCCAGACATCATCGCCTCCGGTATACAAAAACCAAAATCAGTCAGTTTAGCTCTGTCATTAATGTCAAGCTGGAAGTTTAAATTATTATTAACAAAAAATAGTTTATATTTATTTAATTTTAAAGAATTACCAACACGTTCTTAAGCTTGATATCTCTATGAACTAGACCTTGCGAATGTAAATACCGAATTCCTTCAACTACGTCGATTGCTATTTGGATCCGTTTTGGCCAAGGCATACCCGATCTTAAACCCCAATATAAATCCCTGTCCATACGCTCCATGACTAAAAGGACAGCCGATGAACATCCACTTCCATAATTGTGATCTATTACAGATCCTCGCAATTTTACAATTCTGGGATGCTCTGGAATAGTCCTATATAAATATTGATTAATTAATGAAGTTATATTGAGTTTTTTCATGAAAGTAGTGTCATGCATCGAATATTAACAACTCTCAAGAAACGAACCATGACTCAAGCACTGAGCCGTTGATATTATCAGGAAAGCATCTAGCAGACGCCAAATGGAGAAATATTCGAGATATTCTTAATGTTCATTGCATGGTATGGACACATTAGCATCAAAAATGATTTTCACTTTGCACTTAAATCTATAACAAATATTACAACATACCAATATACTATACTGTATAAACTGACATCTCTAATGTGGACATTTGAGGAATATAATTCTCTACAAATATAAATTTTTAATTAAATGACCAATATACAAAATTATGACCTTAGATTAAAAACTCCTTAATGTTTCTTATCTTTGCATATAAGAATTAATGGGTATATCATGCTGCTAAATATGTTGTACATTTTAATAATGTAATTCTGCATAAATAATTATAAATTCTTGAATAGGCAAAACAAATGAAACACTATGTTCACTTGCTTTATTTAAAAATATACAATAACAAAATGACGAATATACATAAAAAATATCGTTTGTTCCTTTCAAAAAATGAACTAAAAAATTGATGTAAAAACAAAATATATTTATAGTTATTTAAAGCTTTACAAACATAATTATACGAATTATCTTTCTCTAATTACATGAATTTATTTCTTGGAAATAACAATTATTATTTTGTAATAATGAATAGACGACAATCATTCCTGATGGTTCAGTACTTACTAACCTTGTGTAATAAAATTCCATAGCTAAATCATTCCAATGTCTTTCATCTGGTGGTACAACTGATTTGACAGCACAGGGATTAACACCACCCCATGGTTCACAAGCAAAAACAACACCATATTGTCCTCTGCCAATTTCCTTTACAGTTTTGGTCATGCCCCAACGGACCAAATCACATAAAGATGTACTTTCTAAAGCAAATCTGGCAAATCTCGGGGCGTGTCTCTTACGAATGGCAATTCTCTGTTCTTCAGTCTGTTCCAACTGACCTGAGAGCTGATTTTCGATAAATCTCATAGCAGAGTAGAAAGCTTCATGTGATGATTTGACATGTTCTTGAAACTAATTTTTGTTTTAAAAAGGGTGTAATACAATGATTAATTTTAAATATTCACCTGTAATGAGATCGTTTTGGCTAGTTTTGATGAACTTAGAGAATCAAGTAACTCTATGACAACCTGTGTTTGCCATTGTTTATCGAATTGGGGTTGAGTACAGGTTGGCCATTTTAAATAAAAACTAAATACGAGTTTTCGCAAACGGTCTAAGAACGATTGGACCGAAAATGAAGTAGAAGTTTTTATATCTACATTATATGCAGCATTGACAATTTGCTTGACAGCATCTGATGCTGATAAGCTTCCTTCTAGATCTTGACAATTTCTTTCTAAACTTTCTAGACATCGCTGTAAAGTACCGGTAAAACTCTCTCGAAGACAGCCAACGGATTCGACTAGTTGAGTTGCGACTGATGTACTTAATCTACGTAAAATTAGTTGATGTATTTCCATCGTCACCACTTTGGCTGATCTTGGATATGTACTGGAATCATTCTCTAAATAAAATATATAATGTGAAACTTAGGCTCTTCTTACAGACTAGGCTTATAAATAACATAGTGACAACACTGTTCTTAAAAGTCAGTTGTCACTTGTCATTGGCAGAATGATAACAAGCATAACTACCTACTAAAAAGTGTTCAATATAAGCAGTTGCTTTACCTACTTTATTTAATGCATTGATAATATTCACTTATTATTATATAAGCTTTATGATTTACCTTTATAATTATATCCTTCTAAAACACTGGGAATATTAGCTCTCATATTTTGTAATGTTGCTTGTATTATTCTGGTAATTTCTTCCTGTTTCTCAACAGCTATTTCCATTAATGATTTGTACAATTTTAATTCAACATCTTGGGCATAACCAATCCGCCTAGGTGTTATCTGTATTTCACGAGCCATATCAAATGCACACAAAATAAATATCCTTAAACATACATTATGTACCTACGAAAATTGTCCTTAATCATTTTAAATGTTTGCTGTGATTAATTGGACAAACCTCACTAAGCAACGCTGACATCCTCAACAGATTCGCTTTCAAAACATCTCTTATGTACAATGATAATTTTTCGGGTAATTCAAAATAATTTAATATGTTATTTTCAACATTACATTCTGTACAAAATGATTTACGTTTTTCTTTAAGATCTGAACTAATTTCATTTATAAAACCTACAAAAACAAAATCAAATAGCAAATTTAATAAACAACATTATATTTTTCAAAATTAAGAGTCAATTTTATATTTTATGAGCTTTTTGATATTACTAAAAAAATATTCCTAGTATTCATTGAGCATTGTAAATTGGATTTTAGATTCAGATATTAGCTTCGTTCTCAGAGGAATCACATACTAGTCAACAGCCATTTGATTGAGGAAGAAAAATCCAAAACAAGTCTCCGACTAATTTGACAACATTTGATTGGCTCTACTTAGTTCATTATTTCTCTACAAACAAAGCTATTAACTCATTAAACAGTTTCTGTACTTATAGGGTCTTCTTAAAATAGGTAATGACACTAATTTAATTTAAACCTACCTAATCTTATAAGTTGATTTCTAAGATTGTTACAGGTTTTTTCAATTTTTTCAAAATGTTCATCACTTTCACAATGCACATTTCTTATCTCACTACCCGACATATTTACAAATAATATAGGCAAATCCGAGTATTTTTCCTTCATAGTTCTAATGTCTTGGATATCTATTTCTTCTAAAGTTTCACCACTAATCACATATATCAATATTGGTAACACATGATCTAGCTGTTTCACTAGCATGTCTCCCAACTGTTCCATTGAACAATCGGGTGTCACAATTATTGCAACATTTTCTCTTAAAACTGAGTTACATAATTCAACTTCTATCATAGGGCAATGGTCTAATGGAAGTTCATTATCACGTCGGACTAAATCCTGTATTGGTATTGTAGACCATGGCTCTTCATGAGCTTTCAGCTGTTCTACTATTTCAAACTCATGACCTAAAGTAAGTCTTAACATTTTTCTGTATCCATATATAAATTTAACCTAAGAAAGTGCATTGAAGAAAACAATGAAATATGCAAAACTTTTTTGAAAAAGGTAATATTTATACCCACCCATCTCCAATTTGAGCTTTTCATTGGTAAGATTGATTCATTCAAAATAAAATTTATAAATATGGCTTTGGCATTGCAATTTTGTCCAAAAACAACCAAAGCAGGAGTTTTTTTAACAACGCCTGTTAAATATTCAAACGAGTTAAAATGCTCCTTTATTTCACCTGGAATTAACAATTAAAATTATTGCATTCAAAAATATATATTAGCTAGTTATTCTTACCTAAGACATGATTATATTTTATGTCATCCAAGGCACATTGTGTATCTCGCAGTATTCTCTTCAGATATTCGCAATGCCTCAAAAATTTACGAAATTCTAATGGAATATTCGTCAACATTTTAATATTATTTCATATAGTAGTAAATAGTATGGCATTATTAGAAACTGTCATCCTGAAATGTTATATTCTTGTCAAATCGACTACGTCTCGAAATACGAAGGAATGAGACAGATGTATGAATATAAACATACGTTCAAATTCATCTTTACAGGACCGTGTTATCTTTAATGTTACAATCATTAGAATATACGGGATGTATTTGAAATAAGGGGACAGAGTATGATTAATGGAAAGATGTAATTTTATTAGACTCAAATCCAAAATATTTTGCGCAAATTCAAATTTTAAAAATTACAAAGATATTTTTAAAATATTCGTCGCGCCAGTGCACTTTAATACGACTGTAGGCTATGGAAGGGTGGGTTAGTAAGTAGGAGTGTGAAGGCGTGCGAGGTCAGTCTCGTTCGACTGTTACGTGTGGATGTTTCGACTATTGCTTACACAACACACAAACTGAAATAAATTATGTTTTTTTTAAATTTACTTGCGTCCAATTAAAATAAAAGTTTCTCATAAGTAGAGTTGGGCAAATTTTACAACACAAATTTGTTTTTGTGAGAAATAAGAAGTATAAAGTCGTTGTATTTAATCATAATAACAGTAATAGCGGAAGAAAACGTAATATCTAAATAATCCATCTCAATAATAAAAAATCTCGCTGTTGAAAAATAAGATATTTTAACAGCTGATATTTCATATTAAGGTTGTTGAACTCTTACCATGAACACCTGTTTAGAAATAGTAAACAATGCTATTATTGGAGTTTTTATAACGTCTACAGCTGTTCTTGCGTATATCTATGCGTGTTTATTTACTTCGATGTAAATTATTATGTCTCCTCAACCTGTGTGGAACCGTCGACGTCTGGCGCGATACCTACGACATATAGACACATGCTAAATTCATAGGCGGCACATTAAACACTTTTCGGGGGTTTTTAATTTTGGCGTTCGTGTCGTAATTGACTCATAATTTTTTGGGATTTATTATATTCTACATAATTGCACCTTTCCATTTATCATACTCTGTCCCCTTATTTCAAATACACCCTGTATATGTTGTAATACTAACAGTAATTTTGCTTTAAAATTCTGAGAAGGATTCAGGATGGGACATTTTCTCTTATAGGAATTTTGTTAATTGAAAATCACAGGTACATATAGTATTGTCTGTGGTAATACCCACTGGCGGACTTGGAGTTTGTGAACTAGGTGAAAAGGGGCCCAACTCACGATTATTAGAAATACTTAATAAAATAGAAATATTGGTCAAACTTTAGTTTAACACACAAAACATATAGTAATTACACTATGTTTATTTACGATGGCTTTATTAAAAATATGAGTTTTTAATACCTTTTGAAACTAATACAAGACCATTAAATTTTTTTTTATAATATATATAACTAATGTTTGAGGGGGACAGTTCGTCACTGGATACATTTAACTGCTTATACGACAAGAAGTATCCACCTGCATTATCTTCAGAAAAGTAGATACTTCCTAAACAAAAAGAATACGCAAGTAATTTTAAATACAAAGATACGTATATAAAAGAGTAGGTAGGTACTTAATATGAATGTGCATAAATATGTAGGTATTTACTTAGGTATATAGAAAGTACGTATGTATGTATCGTACATACGTGCATATAGGTATAGTAGTAGCTGTGGTAGAAGATAGAATGATAGAATCTAATACATGTGAAAATGTAATTTATTTATTATGTCATATACCTATACTTACTTACCCACGTACTATTCTTCTTGTATATTATTATTGTCTCATTTTTTAAAATGTTTTCATAAGCAATATTATAGGCAATAATAAAGAAAATATTATTTCCCACCGCATAGTATCCAGTGGCTTGTATGAACAAATCATGTAATACTAGCATTTAATTAAATGTTAATTAAACCACCTACTACTCTACAGTGATTCCATTAATAGACAGCATATCTCTCCAAATTAAAATAAAATATCTCCATTATCAAAAGTATAGATAAATCAATAAACACCGTAAAGCAAGCATTATTAGAATCGCGATATGACAATGTTTGTTGAATAAAATTGAAATAAACAATATTGACGACCGAATGATTTAGATGGAAGCCCTGAATCAATTTTAAATTACATATTTCTTTTAAAGCATATTTAAAAAATGAGGTGTGGCCACCACACGACTTTCTTATACGTATGAAAGTGTTACTTCCGGTCCGAATTTTGAAATTTCATTTATACAAAAACTATTCCAAATCCAACTCTAAATACTTTTGTACTCTTCATAAATATATATAGAATGCATAATTTACGACATATTTGCAAAAAATCGCTATTCGATAAGAGTAAAAGTGGTACTTCCGGTCTAAATTTTGAAATTTTTTTTATACAAAAGATATTTAAAAGTATGTTCTAAATACTTTTATACTCGAAATGTACCTGCCTAGAAAGCATGACTTGCGAGATATTCGCAAAAAACTGATTTTCGATAAGAGTAAAAGACCTACTTCCGGTAGGAATTTCGAAAAACTTTATTAAAACAATTTTTCTCAAATTTAATTTTGAGTACATTTGAATTCTTTATAAATTTGTTTAAACTTAGTAATTGACGAAATATTTTCAAAATTCGATTTTTTCACTGAAGTAAACTACTACTTCCGGTCTGCCGATTTTGCTCAAAATCTAATCAGTTCTCAAGAGGGAGATTATATTCGTAACTACAAAATTTGGAATTGATATCTACAGCGGTTTGACCGCTATCGTGGTCACACACACACACACACACACACACACACACACACACACACACGGACACACAGACACACAGACACACAGACATTTTTTAAAAACCACTTTTTTGGTATCAGGGGACCTCAAAACGTGGACATCTGCAAAAATCTCGAGGTCGAAAATTTTCATCAACACAATACTTCCTTATACTACGTATAAGAAAGTAAAAACAGTAATTCTATTTTATTTTGAAAATCTACCTATTTAGTTTATACATACATATTTATATTTATACCTAGCTATTAAGTCTTCCTACATACATAATTATAGAAAATATGGTTTTACATATATGTACAAACATGTTACTTTTAGCGGCTCTTATATTGATTCTTTTTATTTTTGTCAACTTATATGTATGTAGGTACACATACGTATGTATTTTTTTAACATTTGTGTTATCTATAATAGACTATAGTATTAGAACGGAAAGTTTTTGTATTTGTAAAGGAAATTTACAGATTTTGGTATAAAAAATTGACTGATTTCATAGTATACATATTTATATCTATGTTGACACAAAAAAATATGGAATAATTAAATAGTTACACTTATGGATTATTAAATCTATTATTTATTTTGTAAGAAGAAAAAGAGATAAGATATACATATATATGTAGATTGTTTTTGATCCATAATTTATCGATCTATGTACGTACGGTATGTAAAACTAACTGAAAATTCTGTTTTTCTTTTATTTATAAATGCTTACTTCTTCAGAATAAATAATACAATATGTAAATATAAGTATGATCTAATCGACAGCTGACTATAGCTACGTTATATCAAGTTATATGTATGATTCATGAAATACGGAAATTGTATTTTTTATACATGGGTGAGATAGGGGAATACGGTTCAGTTTCACTTAGACTAGACCGACTCGTGCTTTGTCGCCTCTCGGGGAAACCGATAGGTAATACGGTGCCCGAAAGCCGATAAAACACGAGTCGGTCTAGTCTGAATGAAATTAAACCATATTCCCCTATCACGCCCATGTATATAGTATTACTTTCTTATACGTAGTATAAGGAAGTATTGTGATGATGAAAATTTTCGACCTCGAGATTTTTGCAGATGTCCACGTTTTGAAGTCCACTGATACCGAAAAAGTGGTTTTTAAAAAATGTCTGTGTGTCTGTGTGGCTGTGTGTCTGTCTGTGTGTGTGTGTGTGACCACGATAGCGGTCAAACCGCTGTAGATATCAATTCCAAATTTTGTATTTACGTGTCTAATCTCCCTCTTGAGATCTGATTAGTTTTTCAGTAAAATCGGTAGACCGGAAGTAGCAGTTTACTTCAGCCAAAAAATCGAATTTTGCCAATATTTCGTCAACTACTAAGTTTAAACAAATTTATAAAGAATTCATATATACTTAAAATTAAAATTGAGAAAAATTTTATTTAAAAAGTTTTTCGAAATTCCTACCGGAAGTAGGTCTTTTACTCTTATCGAAAATCAGTTTTTTGCGAATATTTCGCAAGTCATGCTTTTTAGACAGGTACGCTACGAATATAAAAGTATTTAGAACTTAATTTCCAATATCTTTTGTATAAAAAAAATTTCAAAATTCGGACCGGAAGTATCACTTTTACTCTTACCGAATAACGATTTTTTGCAAATATGTCGTAAATTATGCATTCTATGTATATTTATGAAGAGTATAAAAGTATTTAGAGTTGGATTTGGAATATTTTTTGTATAAATGAAATTTCAAAATTCGGACCGGAAGTAACACTTTCATACGTATAAGAAAGTCGTGTGGTGGCCACACCTCATTTTTTTTACTTTCTTATACGTAGTATAAGGAAGTATTGTGATGATGAAAATTTTCGACCTCGAGATTTTTGCAGATGTCCACGTTTTGAGGTCCCCTGATACCAAAAAAGTGGTTTTTAAAAAATGTCTGTGTGTCTGTGTGTCTCTCTCTCTCTCTCTCTGTGTGTGTGTGTGTGTGTGTGACCACGATAGCGGTCAAACCGCTGTAGATATCAATTCCAACTTTTGTATTTACGAATATAATCTCCCTCTTGAGAACTGATTAGATTTTGAGCAAAATCGCCAGACCGGAAGTAGTAGTTTACTTCAGTGAAAAAATCGAATTTTGCAAATATTTCGTCAATTACTAAGTTTAAACAAATTTATAAAGGATTCAAATGTACTCAAAATTAAATTTGAGAAAAGTTTTATTAATAAAGTTTTTCGAAATTCCTACCGGAAGTAGGTCTTTTACTCTTATCGAAAATCAGTTTTTTGCGAATATCTCGCAAGTCATGCTTTCTAGGCAGGTATATTGCGAGTATAAAAGTATTTAGAATGTACTTTTCAATATCTTTTGTATAAAAAAAATTTCAAAATTCAGACCGGAAGTACCACTTTTACTCTTATCGAATAGCGATTTTTTGCAAATATGTCGTAAATTATGCATTCTATATATATTTATGAAGAGTACAAAAGTATTTAGAGTTAGATTTGGAATATTTTTTGTATAAATGAAATTTCAAAATTCGGACCGGAAGTAACACTGTCATACGTATAAGAAAGTCGTGTGGTGGCCACACCTCATTTTTTACTTTCTTATACGTAGTATAAGGAAGTATTGTGATGATGAAAATTTTCGACCTCGAGATTTTTGCAGATGTCCACGTTTTGAACTCCCCTGATACCGAAAAAGTGGTTTTTAAAAAATGTCTGTGTGTCTGTGTGTCTGTCTGTCTGTCTCTCTCTGTGTGTGTGACCACGATAGCGGTCAAACCGCTGTAGATATCAATTCCAAATTTTGTATTTACGTGTATAATCTCCCTCTTGAGATCTGATTAGTTTTTCAGTAAAATCGGTAGACCGGAAGTAGCAGTTTACTTCAGCGAAAAAATCGAATTTTGACAATATTTCGTCAACTATTAAGTTTAAACAGATTTTTAAAGAATTCATATATACTTATAATTGAAATTGAAAATAATTTTATTTAAAAAGTTTTTCGAAATTCCTACCGGAAGTAGGTCTTTTACTCTTATCGAAAATCAGTTTTTTGCGAATATTTCGCAAGTCATGCTTTTTAGACAAGTACGTTATGGATATAAAAGTATTTAAAACATAATTTTCAATATCTTTTGTATAAATGAAATTTCAAAATTCAGACCGGAAGTACCACTTTTACTCTTATCGAATAACGATTTTTTGCAAATATGTCGTTATGCATTCTATATATATTTATCAAGAGTACAAAAGTATTTAGAACTGAATTTGCAAAATTTTTTTGTATATATGAAATTTCAAAATTCGGACCGCAAGTAGCACTTTTACTCTTAGCGAGTTGCACTTTTTTGATAATATCTTGCAAAGTATGCATTCTATAGAGATTTATTAAGAGAATAGAAGTACTTAGAATAGGATTTTGAATAATTTTTGTATAAAAGAATTCTTAAAATTCTATAATTTGAGACGCTCATACGTATAAGAAAGTCGTGTGGTGGCCACACCTCATTTTTGTATTCAGTAAAAGACTTTTGTTTGAATTCTCGGACTTTATTTCTATATTTAATACCGCTTAGTTTTGACGAATTTGGCTTTCTCAGAGGATCTTGACATACAAAAAGAAAGCAACTTCTAAATGTGGAAATCTTTACATAGTATCAAACTTTCTACAGGAACCTTGAATTTTTATTAGACAAAAAGTTTCTGTACAACGAATAAAATTTCTATATATACCTATCGAACAAAAATTTTCCCATTAAAAAAATAAATTATAGGGGGAAAAATATCGTTCGATCATAAGAAGAAATATGACTTTAATAAGAAAAAAAATGTTACACCGATTCATACGGCAACACATATTCGGGGAAAACCAGGCGCTTGTTTACGAAAACCATTGCTTTTGTTCTGAGAATCCCCTTCAACTTGGAGGGAGATGTTTAGTTTACATTAAAGATGGTCTTAACGGTGATTTTTCATTCACCGTTCTAAAGCAAATGGTGATTTCAAAATCGCGGTAATTTTAAACAGCTCTTTTAATCACAGCGAAAGCAGGAGCCGTTTAATTTCGCCGTTCGCTTTATTTGAAACCCTAGTAGTAAAATCACTATATGAACACTTGTTCTACATTAGCAAATATATATTTTCATCCTTCTCTAAAATTGTGATTTTGCTACTTGGGAACAGCTCTTTTTATCAACGTTCTCCGAGCTGTTTACCAGAATCTTAGAATCGCAGATAGAAATATTTCTTTACATGAAAAAGATATTTATTTACCTCTATTACATAGCTATATACTGTGATATATTTCCCTCGAGAGAAACAGTAGTTTCTCTCGAGGGAAATAATTGTCCTCCTACCGACGACCTTGAACCGACGCGTGCGTGAAAATTTCTGAATGCGCAGTAGTCAGCCATCAGCTGTTGAGTCGGCGGGATTGATATAAGTTATGCTCTACACCAGTGGTTCCCAAACTTATTTTGCCTACTGCCCACTTTGAGAATAAATTATTTTTTAGCGCCCCCATTTTTTCACCTACTCAAAAACCACTATAACTTCAAATTAAATTAATTATTGTGAGCTATATTAGCGGAGATTAAACATTCATTCTAAACGAGACTTTTACTATGGGTTATAGCAGTGGTTCCCAAACTTATTTTGCCTACTGCCCACTTTGAGAATAAATTATTTTTTAGCGCCCCCATTTTTTCACCTACTCAAAAACCACTATAACTTCAAATTAAATTAATTATTGTGAGCTATATTAGCGGAGATTAAACATTCATTCTAAACGAGACTTTTACTATGGGTTATAGTAAAAGTCTCGTTTAGAATGAATGAGTTAACTTGAGACCTGGGGCCTGATTCTCGAGTCGAGAGAACAGAGATTTCGAGAGAATAATGGAGGGGATTCTCTTGAAATGTTAAAAATCGTATTCTTGAACTTGAGAGATAGATCCCTTCCCTCAAGAGTTGGTAGAATTTACATCTATCGGTTCAAGTCAAGCGAACATATTAAAAGTTAAGAGAAACATGCGCATATCGACTTAAATTTTGTACATATGACCGATCAATGCTTGTTATTAAGGGGAGACATATCATTATTCAGCAGATAATTTTTATGTTTTTTCATGTATATGACTTCCCACATATCTAAGTTTCTATTGTTGCTTTGTTTAACTAAACTAACATTTTCTAGGCTGAAGTTGTGACTTGTATCAATATGATGTAGAGCTAATGCGGATTTTTCTACATTCTGTAATTTGACATGAGCCATGTGTTCTTTATATCGTATTTGAACGTTTCTTCTGGTTTGTTATCTTGTATACCGACATCGGATAACACTTAAGACACTCTTGAAATATGTATTAAACTTTTGAGTAATATATCTTATTTAGAATTGTTAATCCATAATCCTGTCACTGTTAAATTAACCCGTTGTCTTTCTCAGAAATATTTTGTATTTCCCATTGAACTAATTCACAGAATGATATATTGTTAATATTCGTTGCAATTTTGCTTTAATCGTTTTTCAGCTACCTTTAAAATTGTTCTGTATAACATGTATTTTTATTATAAAATGTCTGGTAGATAATAGGTTTAAATACATAATTATATATTAAGCTTTTCATTAATATCTTATTTAGAATTGTAATTCGTAATCCTGTCAGCGTTAGTTTTACCCGTTCTTTCGCATTAATATTTTGTATTTCCCATTGAACTAATTCTCAGAATTTTATAGTGTTAATATTCTTGTAATTTTGCATTAATCGTTTTTTCACCCTACCTTTAAAATTTGTCTGTATAACATGTATTTTACTTATTATAAAATATATGTTTAAATAGTTATTAAACTAATTTTGTGAAAAAGGTGTTTTATTTTATTTTATTATTTTTATTACTTTAATATATGTTACA
Organism: Amphimallon solstitiale; assembly: GCA_963170755.1. Lineage (NCBI taxonomy): Eukaryota > Metazoa > Arthropoda > Insecta > Coleoptera > Scarabaeidae > Amphimallon > Amphimallon solstitiale. The sequence goes on from OY720684.1 coordinate 21,145,497, forward strand.
TTATTTCTACATGTATGATACGTAGAAAACAATATTCACATTTCGATGTTTCGCCTAACACTTTCCGGAAATCCAACTGATATAACCCATAAAACCTTTCAACATTACACACGCTATTTAAAAGAAATAGTTTTCGTATTACATATTACCTAATATACACTGTTCTATACAACAATTGTCCTAATCCGCCTTCATTTGCAACCTGGCAACATTGCACTGCTATTTCCTACACGATCGACACACATCCCTACCTAAAAACAGCTATTCTTGAAGTTAGGAGAACCAGGGATGGGAGTGTGATCTATCACTTCTCTCAATAGAACGTTCACTTCTCTTAAGTTCGAGAATCGGGCCCCTGAGCGTAGTAGGTAGTACACAACGGCGCTCAGGTCTCAAGTTAACTTTTACGGGCTACACCTGCCAATGAGAATGATTATTGAAACGCAACTTTATAGTATTCAGACAAAGTATCTTTTATTCAAAATTCAAAATAAAACAAACATAATCGATTCTAATATAAAAACTAATGTGAAGGATGAATCTGATGCTGTTTAATAAGTTTGTTGATATCAGGTTCCAATTTACTCAAGAACAGCCGCAAGTCACCACGTTCGATAACATGCAAACGATTTCTCTTTTTAGTAAGTAGCGTTGCTACAGCACTAAATCCACGTTCACACAAATATGACGATGGGAATGCTATCAAGAATCGTTGAATGATTGACCACAATCCAGGGTACAATTGCGGGATCGGTTTTTGTAGCCAAAATTCTTGGTAGCCATTTTTGAACTTGATTTTTATTTCCTCGTTCGTTGTCAATTCTATAAGTTCTTCTTCCAGATGTGGTGATATTGCTGTGTTGACATTTGAAAACGGATCCAACACCCAGTCTGGTATTTCCAAGTTCAAAATATCCTGGTATCGTTCGGTGAAGTCAATGTGGAGCTTTTCCAAATGTTGGCAGTAGGCAAACAAGTCGTCGTTACTGCAGGATACTGATAAATTCGGAAAATTATGAAACTCACGTCTGCCCATATTCTTTTTGTGTAGAAGCAGTTTGGCTGCGAAAGCAGCAACGACATTTTTTGTTTTAATTAAATTTAGTTCATCGCCTTGCAGTTGGAGATTCATGTTGTTGAACAATTTATACAGGTCTGTCATGTAAGCTATATCATTTTTTGATGTAATGAGCTTGTTGCGCAATTCTGTATCTTTAGTTTCCAAAAACTCTATCACAGAGTCAAACAGGTTGTAAAAACGAGTCAGACAATTGCCTCTTGATAGCCAACGAACTTCGGTATGAAACAACAAACGGTTGAAATCTTCGTCATTAGTAACACAAAGCTGATGAAATAATCTATCATTCAAAGAGCAGTTACGGATTTTATTGACTGCTTTGATGACATATTGCAGTGATTGAAATAGTCGTTCACTTAAATTTCTAGCAACCAAATGTTGTCTATGAATAACGCAATGTACAGCAAGGACATCTGGAATTTTATTTTTTACGTACGCTATGAAGCCTTTATGGCACCCTGTCATAGCCGGAGCGCCATCCGTAGCAACTGATATAATATTTTTCAAGGGAATCTCTTTCTCATCACAAAACTTTTCCAATATATTGAATATGGTTTCGCCTTTTGTATCGGTCTCTAAATTTCTAGCAAACAATAGTTCTTCACATATTTTCTCATCTTTAATAAACCTCACGTAAGACAGCAACAATGCTTCATTAGTTGGTAAAGTGGACTCATCGAGCTGAATTGAGAATTGACTAGTCCTCAGATGATTGCACAATGATTCTTCTATGTTTCCGGCCATTTCATCAATTCGTCTTTGCACAGAATTATTACTCAAAGGAATTTTTCCGATAATATCTGCGGCCGGTTTATGAAGCACAGTAGTTATTACTTCCTTTATTGCTGGCAAAATTAACACTTCTCCGATGTTGTGCGGTTTGCCTTTTTGAGCAATTAACAAAGAGATGTTGTACGAAGCTCGAAGTCCGTCGTCATCTTGCTTAGCAGCCGCCGAAAAGAGTTTTGCTACACTTGGCCGAGTATTATGCTTCTTCTCTAGGTCTTGAAAATATGCTACATTCTTGTCTTTCTTATCTGGATGCATTTTATTCAAATGATCTTGAAGTCTTGAAGGCTTCATTGCTTCATTCGAAAATGTTTTTAGGCATAGAAGGCACAAAGGCGACGATGGGTTTGTAGGATTTTCAATGAATCCGAATTTAATATATTCCGCACAGTATTGCCGTCTCTTCTTTTTTACTTCCGACATTGTTTTGTTTTGAGAAATACGTAAGTATAAGTGTTGAACTTAAGTACTGCTTATCTATTACGCGCGAAACCGCAAATGAAAATAAAATAAATATTACGTTGTTTATATAGGATTGCATAAGCAGCACGCACCGACAGGAATAAGACAAACATGCATAAACTCGTTTATCTCATTCGACGCTCAATCGTACTCAACAAGTAAGAACAAGTATTCTATGAACCAGCCGATTGATACAGTTGCCTTTTTATTTGTTTGTTTGTGTCTCTTTTCGTTTCGAAACGGAGCGACCGATTGATATGTTTTTTATTTTATTTATTCAATAAAACAGGACAGATATATGAACTACTCGGAGAGAAATATCGAACCGAGTTGGTTTGAGCAATCTCTTAATTAATATTAGTTGATGTTCACAAGCTGTAGTCGAGAGTAGGGATGGGACATCGGTGGGTAAACATCGATATCAAACATCGATGTTAACATCGTTGATCAACATCGATGGTTGCAAAATATCGACTACCAAACATCGATGTTTTTAAACATCGATAATTATATTTATAGATTTATTTTTTGGCAGTTTAACAAAAACTTTATTATAACTTAATTAATTTACGTCCTTAACAAAATGATATAAAAGATATCACTATTCAAAAAAAATAATAAAAGAAATATATACATTTATAATATGTAGTTAACTTGAGAAACTACTCAAAAAAAAACTATATAAAAAAACAATATTATGCAATTACGCATGAAACAACCACATGACTTAAATCGTCTGATACTTAAAAAATATATACATTTACGTGTATCAAAGCTTTTTAAGAGAACGATTTTTATTTGGGATTTTATAGTCTTGCATTTTTTTTTGACTACGCTGGCAAATACCGAGATACATATGGATATGGTTTTATATTTCTGATGTGTCATCTTGCATTTAATACGTGTATCGTCGTGTATGATTGTACGCACTAGGGAATTTCCCGAAGAAGTATACATCGGTAATGTCTATCTCCCTTCTTTTTCTATGAAAATACGTTTACCTCCTTCACTTATTCTGCATGCATACATAATTTAACGTTTATTCTGCACATTAAAAGTACTATAAATTTATGTATTTAATTATATATTATTTAAATATTTATACTGAGTAATATTTAAAAGAGCCTAAAATGAAATATTCGAATTTATATGATATAGCACTGTGAAATTTAAATACTTCTTTTATTCGTAGACAATTTTACATCCTCGTAGCCTGTATGTGAGCTGTTAATTTGGAAACATTTTTGTATTTGTCAACAGAGGACGCTGTTTTATTTTGTGATTAGTGTAAATACATTTTGTCAAGCTTAAAAGTTCGATGTTCACTATATTTCTTCTAACATCGATAGTTTATCGATAAATCTAAATTGCAAACATCGATGCAAAAACATCGAACATCGATCCTAAAATATCGATGTTCAATGAACATCGATGTTTATCGCCCATCCCTAGTCGAGAGTCGAGAGCTCAGTCGGTGTCTAAGAGCCCTCCTAGATTCTAGATGAAATTACAAATCGCCCCCTAAGCCTTTACACAACGCCCCCATTTTTTTCTGGGTCTCTTACCGCCCCCCTTTAGACCTGCAGCGCCCACAAGGGGGCGTTATCGCCCACTTTGGGAACCTATGCTCTACACCAATTATACAAAATGTTTGACAAACAATTTATTATGAACACTAATTTTACAAATTAATGGGTAGTTGTACACAGATTAAACAAGGCATTTGTAAAACTAAATTATACATTCTTTTGGCATTTATAATTAACGTCAAATAAATTTATTAACACATTATTAATTTAGAATTTGTGTTTAAAATGTGTGTCAAAAATTTTTGTCTGATTATTGTGCATTTCCTTGAAACATTTCCATATAATTTAATGTATGCTGACGTACTTCCAACATTTTTGACAAACAAATTGTTTTTTATAATTAGTGTGCACGCAGCATAACGTTTTATCAATAATTGTAGTGTTTCGTTTCGCGAATACTTGGAACAAAAATGCCCCATTATTGTTGCGCACCTCGGTGCAAGAATAGTTCGAACAATTCTAAATTAAGCTTTTTCAGGTTTCCGAAAGAACCAATGCGGTAAGATCCCCAGGCGCATTAAAATGTCCTCAACTGTTAAAATGTGCATATTGTGTATTGTAGTTGTGAATAATTACTCAAACTTCATGACAAATTCACCACCACAAACGCAAAATTTAATTTTTGAAGATTGATTACCGACAATGGGAAAATATAACTGAACAAAATGCCTTCACTTATTTTATAGGTTATTTGGGACACAAATGTTTTGAAAAGCATAGTTTTCCAACAATTATACGTTTAAAACACAAGAAATGGATGAATTCAAATTTTACACTTATTTTAAGGCATGTCCTAACTTTGTGAAACAGCTTTACTAATTTGGCAACGCCCGACCATAATTTCAGTATACCTACATATATATAAATACCGCATTAGGAAAAAGCCTTCTGTGAATTTTTTTCTTCATTTTCCTTCGAACCAAATGTTAGCTTTAAATTAAAACAGAAGTTGGAGGAGATATCATATAAACATCCCTGCGAAAATTTTCCTACTGAATTTTTGATAAAGCTATTTATTCGTGTAAGAATTTTTTATACTTTGAAATTTTGCAATAGAAATTTCAAAGTTAGTGGAAATTCAAATAAAATAACAATTTTACAACACCATTGATGAATTGTGTCAAGAAATTTAAGTAATCTTTAGGTTAGAGGAGCCTTTTTTTGTGTTGTACGTATAATGTATTACATTTTAAATGCGTGTGTAATATGTACTTAATAAAAAGCAGTGTTTTATCATCGTTTTTTGTATTATTGATATAGCTTTTTCATAATTTTAAAAATAGATTAACATAATTATCTCATAAACGATTTGGTTCTGCGTCACTGGCTTATTCCTGAATAGAAAAATTTACTACGCCTCTGGTTGCGCGTGCGTGAATGCGCAGTACTATTTTGGGACACAAACATCAAAGGTGCCGACGGCGAGAGAAACTACTGTGTCTATACAGCTCTATACTATGGCTATATACTGTGGTTTTATCTATCGCACTGTGAACGTGCAAGCAGTATTGAAATGGGTAAGAATAATGTGAGACTAGAACATACCTGTGACAGAGCCGCTTATTAAGGAGAAAGCGACTGAATTTGCTGCTACGTTAAAAATTTCGAATTTCCAAGCCAGCTCTGGGTGGCTCGATAAATTTAAAAAGCGACACGACATCTAAGTAATATCGGGTGAAAGTGCCAGTGTTTCGAACGCGCAATGTTCTGAATGGCAAAACGCATTTCTACAAACCATTTTAAAAGAATATCAGCCCGACAATGTGTTCAACATGGATGAAACGAGTGTGCTTTTCAAATGTTTGCCCAATAAAACTCTAACTTTTATGGATGACCGGAGCAATTTTTGATAAGTGGGTAACTAACTGTGATAAACAGATGATCAAACACCAAAGAAATGTGGTTCTCATCGTGGACAATTGCCCGTCCCATCCTAGTTCAGTAAAAAATTGACTAAGATTAAGCTCGTTTTCTTCCCGCCAAATACGGCCGCTAAATTACAACACATGGCGTATTAAAATTTTAAAATTTATTACCGAAAACAAATTCTCAAGCACTTGATTGCCGCATTTGAAAATGACGAACCTACAGAAAAACTTATAAATCTTCGATTTTGTATAACCACTTTGAATTTGGCTAAAGTATGATGTCTTACCCACTACGATAAGAAACTGTTCTGCTAAAGCTGATTATGTAGAAGAAAGACCTGAAGAAGATCAAGAAAATATTCTACATATTCTTTGAATTATAGTGCTGTATAATAAATAAGATATATCCAGTTCTTTGGTCATTACCTCAGTACATACAAAAATCATATCTCTAAACTCATTTTTAGAAAAAATCATTATAAAATCAGACTTGACAACTGAAAAGCAACTTACTAAATGTCATCCATTCAATTGTCAATTTCGCGGCATGTATCATGGCTCACTATACCGTATTCACATAAAAAACATAAAACAAAATTATATCAGAAAACAAAAATAGTAATGGTCACTTTTAAAATAAAAACGTCTGACATGTTTTTGGTGGGAAATTTAGTAAGCAATCCGAAAATGAACCGATATACAGGTTGTTCTTTTGGAAGAAAATTACTTTTAGACAAAAATAGGTATGTCATGTAATTTTGATCCAGTTTTCTGCAAATTCAAAAAAATAAACTGTTTGTATTGCAACATTTTATTAAGAACAACTCTAGCAAAAATTGTGTCCATCTAGTAGGTCGCTTTCGACAAATATAATTTTATAAAAACATTGAATTTTTAAAAGAAATGGTAATAAGTCGAAAACCTTAAATTTTAGGGCTATACTATTTTTTTAGTAGTAAATGATATTAACAGAAATCAATAACACGACGAATCGTTTTATACTTTTACGAAAAGCTTGAGAGACGTTCAACATTTTTCCATCAATATTTTTCAACAGCTACCATGTTTTTTCATGACAGAAGTACCTGTCGAAACGCTTAATATGATTTTAAAAAAACATTGGGTATTCCATTTAAATTAGATAAGATTTTCTTATTGAAAGTTTGCTCATTTTGCCACACCTTTGCGAAACCCAGAATACATTAGAAGAAGATATGAGTTTGCTTAAGTAACACTTGGCACCCTCGTGTGTCGACGTACTTAATTATTTGGTGTTCTGTCACGGCACTCTTGAAGTATAGGTAATAAACAAGACATCTGCAAATGTCACTTTCCGACTTTAATCAAAAATAACTAGAAAAATATTAACTTTAGCGATTAAGCGTTCTTATTGAAAAATATTCTTATTTTAATGTGTAATTTAAATTTGAACTTATATATGGGTTATTCAATTTAAAAAATATATTTTCTTTGTGACACTGATTATAGTTCACTCTGTATACGTGTATGTATTTTTAAATTGTGACGCATAAATGATATGAACTACAGTGCTCGAATTTTTTATTACATTAAACATCAAATAGCAAATTTACTTTGTCCGATCGTTGAATCACCCTGTACAGTGTGCTCAGTCAGCCAGATTAAATTTCTTGACATAAATTTATGTCACTGTTATTAGTATGATGTTGAAACCGTTGGCAGAAATTAACTGACGGAGTTTCTGTACGCAGAGAAACGTGTATGCAAATTCATGAAGACATTTTTTTATGAATTAACTGTCCATGCAGAAAATTACTATATGCACACTAGATACATATTGAACTTTTGTTTTCATCCGTTTCTGAAATAGAAATTTTTCTGTTTGAGCTTCTTGTAAAAGCTTTTGAAGCTTGGGCGACTGAATTAGTTGTTTATCATCTGCTATACTTTGAGTTATTCGTTTTATTGGTCTGTGCAAGTTTCCGCACTATTTAGAACATTAATAGACATTTTTCCATATAAATTGGTAGCTTGACCAAAATTGCCAATTTCTTTGAGTAAATTTACAAAATTTCAAAATTTAAAGGTCTGCATCAGCTTAATAATATACAAAACAGACGCTCTTATCCAGTAGATTCGACATTTTGAGCACTTTTGAGGAATTGATGGTTTTTTCAATGTTGGTAGGCTTCAGAAGCAAATGCGTACTAGATATACTGATATACATGTCACATACGTTTTTAGCACTGTCTAAAACGCTAATATACATTCCCATTGCATTGGTGACTTGGGCATAATTTTCATTCTCCCTGATCTTGAAAAATTCAGTTTCAAGTTCTTCAAAATCGTTTGATCATATACAAAACAGAAGCTTTTAACTAGTGGATTTTGAATAAAACTACAAAGAAAAAAACGCGGAGACCTTATTGAGACCTATTCTGTAGCAATAAGTAGTCTTGCAAACAGTCGATGGCTGAAAGGAGTTTCAAGGCGTCAGCAAACATTAACTTCTCACAGTCTATCAAATCTGAAATGTCGTTGATAAAGGCTCAAATTAAGAGCGGGCCAAAATTTGACCTCTGAGGTACTCCCGATAATTGTTGAAAGGGCTGGGAATCGTATTTTTGATATGACAGGCTTTTTTTTTTCAAAACTCCAGTAAACACGAGGGAGCGTTTTTATGTTCGCGGAATGGATGAAAAGGACAGAAAATAAAAGTGACAAAATTATTTTTCTTTTTCAATATATTCATCTGCAACTCTAACACATTTTTCAGTTTTTTCAGTTAGCTTGTGTATGCCTTCATAAAGGAGCTAGATCTGGACTATGAGGTGGGTGATTCAAACTACCGAATCCCACTATTATATTATTAAGCACTTGTGAAAAAATTTGAAGACTTGAAATGAAACCTTGTGAAGTACCGGTAACTGTAGCATTGCTAGATAAGAACCTTGATTAAAATTACCGTTACAAAACAGATTTCATTTCTTTTATCTCTTCCGGTTCGCATTTATACATTCTGTCTATGTATTTGGCACCAACTAGTAGCTCGGTGCCAAATGCGGGTGCATAATGGAATTCGGTGCGAAACTCATATGCGAAATGTAACCACATATTGCAATTATTGCATTAACGATAATGTGCCAAACAACCACATGCGCGCCTTATTATTTCTAACACAGTATTCATTGCTTAAACGGAGTTTGATTTATAGCTCAAAATGAGTTTCCCTATTTGTTTTAAACATATTTCGGTCACCACTAAAGAGTCCAATGTGAATGTTGCTATTTATGGAGCAAATTTGTTGAAAGAATATGATGCTATCAAGTGGATAGAAGAGTACAGCATCATAATCTCAACAAGTTGGCGGCATAAAGCAAGTAAACAAAATTCACCGCATTTTGTATGCAGGTAAAGCATTCTTTCACAGGGTATAGATGTCTCATTAAAAGTTGAAAATGATAGTAATGATTGTAGTAAAGAATATTTCTGTCACCATGCCTAAGCTATCGTAGAGTTTAATGAAAAAAGGTAAATCAATATATTGTGCAAAAATTGAAATTTCCATCAAACACACAACAAAGGACACACTGAAAACGTAAAAGTAATGGCGTATTTATTGTTTTTAATAGTAGAGAGTTAACTCCGTTAACGTTAAATATACTTCTGTCTTTATTCTCACATGTCAAAAGAAAATGACAATACAAATAACCTTACCGAGTCAATAACACAAAAGTGCTAGAACTCTCTGCTATCTATTTCACTATTAAAATTCTACTTAGGTTGCATGCCTACTTCATTATACTTTAAATTTGTACTTAATTCACTTTTTAGGCAGGCTTCCCAGCTACTATAACCATTAGGAATCTTCGCAATCATAATTATGGATGAGAGCCATTCACATTTACGTCCTTCGCAAGATAACCGAAAACAGTTTGAAACTTATTTTGATAGTGGATTTGGTATCAAAGAATCTATTGACTACCATGAATTTTTCTGAAATTCTCCATGAGAGATTGCAAAATGGGCATCACCACTGACATCGACGGTTGAGATTCCGATGACAATAAAGTTATGGCCAACTCAAAGGGCTCAAATATTTTAACAATATTTGCAATGATTGTCCATTCATCTTCACTTAAAATTGAATGTCCTGCCCGAGCTCTTGTGATTATTGTCCTGTCAAATAATACGCTGATCAATGCTTCACGTTGTTCCAGTATCCGATTCAACATAAAAATTCCAAGCGGCTGGCCGAATGAGTTAGTGCTTTTCTAAACCCAATTGAGTTTGTAGGTGAATTAAAGCTATTATCGCGATGTTAGAATGCTTATAATGACCAACAATATTACTGTATTTGCCAATAATGAACTTTTCCTCTTGTGGAATGTAACAAACAAATAAGCAAACGTTTTCTCATTATATCACATTCCGTCAACATGTTCTCGATTTTTTCCTTTAAATTTTGTATAGTATGTCGTTTCTCCAATACTTCAGTGGTAATGACACGTGTACATGTTCCCAGTCTACGCTTGTATAATGAGCAGTTACTGTGATGTGAGACTCATTTGGTCTGGAACTACAGCAGTTGTCATCGTAATAGACTGTGCTATTGCTCAGTTCTTCAACACATTTTTGGATTTCAATCTTATACAGCGCATCAATCCTGAATTTTTTTTATACAAATTTTCTGTGAGGGCGGATATGAATTATACGGGAAATACAAAACTCTAATAATATATAGGATGTTCCACTTAAAAAACTATAACTATGGTCAGCCACCAAGTTATGGAGCACTCTGTATAATACAAAATAATTTTAAAACGTGCTCCTAATAAGTGGCTATCATTTGAAGAAAATCGCTTTGAAATATCTTTTCTCATAGTCACAATCCGCCTTCACCGCGGAGATGACTCACGCTGTATGTTTGAAACTTTAAGAATAATCCCGATTTTTTTTTTTTTTTGGTAGGTTATATATAAAATGATATGATTCAACATATTTGTTTCATAAAGCATAAAAAATATGTATACATATATATATATATATATATATATAACAATTGCTTTTCGTGATATAGGCGCTGTAAATGAACTCACATAATATATGTAATTAAAATGTTTCCATAATATTGCTATTATCTTTGTCAATTAATAAACATTAACTAATTAAAACATTAAATTGTTAATAAATGTGAAATATGTTTAACAAACAAATCTATACAATTTTGTTAATATATTAATGTTTTAATTAGTTAATGTTTATTAATTGTCAATTGTAATATCAATGTTATGGAAACGTTTTAATTTTTATATTGATTGAGTTCATTCACAGCCGCTAAACCACGAAAAAGAATTGTTTTATAATAGCCCAGAAAGGAATATAGGTATTAATGAGATTCTCGACCTATTTGATGATTTTATCTTTATTTTTTTTTTGTGATGTAAAGTTATAGTGTATGAAGTAAATTGGTCCCTTCCAATTCTTGATTAGGTTGCCGATTAATTTAATATATTGACATGTAAAAGTAGTAAGAAATATGTTCTCTATCAGGTTTAGGTACTTGCCAAATCAAATAATTTTCAAAAATAATGTTTATTGGCAATCTAACAAATAATGTTTTAATGCTTACATAACAAATAAATAATAAATTTGGTTTTCTGTTTTCATTAAGAGAAATAATACAGCTAATATAAATGATTTGCATAACAATAGTAACACAATATGGCGCTAAATTAGACAATAGCTCATAGATTTTCATTCGATAACTAGTTAAATTATAACTTATTTTGACTTTCCATCGCGACTTATTATTAGTATATTATGCAATGAGCATTTAATGATAGCTATTAAGACACGAGTAAGAAAATTACAATACGAGGCGAAGCCGAGTATTGTAATGAATACGAGTGTCTTAATAGCCATCAAATGCGAGTTGCATACACTATTTTTTCTACGACCCCATAATAAAACATTATATTTTGAACATTCTACAATATCATAAATTGAGGTTAAAATTTTACATGCACCTTTGCGAGTTTAGCTGGTAATAAATTGTTGGTGGTTACTAAGGCTTGTTCCATAATTTCTGGTGGACTCAAATTTTACATTTCACTTTCATTATCCCTCATTTTTACCGTTTATATTTTTAAAAAAGCACAAATTTTAAGTACTTACTTGTAAATTGCAGAGAACTGTTACATTTATTTAATTTGTATATCTGTCAGATATGCAGTCGCCATATTGAATATTGTTTGAATATTCGAATGTCGCATATTTATTGGATATAAACTTGTATCGTAATGAAAAATCTGTATTCCTATTGGATATAAACTTGTAACATAATGAAAATCTGTATCGTAATGGACATCGTTAAAGTACAGGTTCGGCATATCTAATAATACAATTAAAGTATAGGAGTAGAAAATAGTATATTATGCAATGAGCATTTAATGATAGCTATTAAGACACGAGTAAGAGAATTACAATACGAGGCGAAGCCGAGTATTGTAATGAATACGAGTGTCTTAATAGCCATTAAATGCGAGTTGCATACACTATTTTTTCTACGACCCCATAATAAAACATATTTTTTGAACAATCCATTTCATAAATTGAGGTTAAAATTTTCCGTACGTTTTTGTGAATTTGGCTGGTAATAAATTGTTCGTGGCTACTAAGGCTTGTTCCATAATTTCTGGTGGAGTCAATTATTACATTTCACTGTCATTATCCCTCATTTTTACCGTTTATATTTTCAAAAAAGCACAAATTTTAAGTACTTACTTGTAAATTGCAGAGAACTGTCACATTTATTTAATTTGTATATCTGTCAGATATGCAGTCGCCATATTGAATATTGTTTGAATATTGAAATGTCGCATTCCTATTGGATATAAACTTGTATCGTAATGAAAAATCTGTATTCCTATTGGATATAAACTTGTAACATAATGAAAATCTGTATCGTAATGAACATCATATATTATAGTACAGGTTCCGCATATCTAATAATACAATTAAAGTATAGGAGTAGAAAAAAAAAATTAAAGCAATGTAGGACAATCCATATTCACTGTATAATTGACACTCTGTGCTTTGGTTGAAAATAATCAATATTTCAATAGAATTTGTATGCAAGATCATATACCTACTGAAATAAATGTTTATTTTTAAATGATATAATAAAATTCAATAATAACTTCATAAAACAAACAATGAACAAGAACCTCAAAAGTTATAAAAATAGAAAAAATAAAACCATCATCATCAATTACAGAAAGAAATAAAATAAAATAAACAAAGAAGACTAGATAAGACAGAAAAAGAAAAATACTGCCAGTATTTATACACCTAAAAAAAGGGGTAGCGTAACCAATAGAGAGACGAACAGTAACAAATGTAATAGAAATAATTGAAATTGAAAAAGCTATAAAAGACCTAAAAAATAACCGCGCACACGCGAATGATGACTTAATACCAGAATTGTTAAAACTAGAAGACAGAGCACTACTTAAAAACTTATAGACACGGTACTATTTAATAAATGTTTAACAGAATGCAAAACACTGACAGAATGGAACAACGCAGTGGAAGTTCTACTCCGCAAATAGGGGGAGAAAACTGATTTAAAGAACGATGTTATTTTAATACACTGCTCAACAATACAAATTTAATACTGCAACGTTTTTTAATTAAAAGAGAGACATAATTATTTACTTTGAAATATCATATTTTCAACATTAATTAACAAGATTTTAACAGCAAAAATGCTCTAATTTAACAATTTTCTTGTACAATAATAAACAAATAAGAATACTACCAACATAAAATAGTATATTATTACAATACGAGGCGAAGCCGAGTATTGTAATGAATCCGAGTGTCTTAATAGCCATTAAATGCGAGTTGCATACACTATTTTTTCTACGACCCCATAATAAAACGTTATTTTTTGAACATTCCATTTCATAAATTGAGGTTAAAATTTTCCATGCACCTTTGCGAATTTAGCTGGTAATAAATTGTTCGTGGTTACTAAGGCTTGTTCCATAATTTCTGGTGGACTCAAATTTTACATTTCACTGTCATCATCCCTCATTTTTACCGTTTATATTTTCAAAAAAGCACAAATTTTAAGTACTTACTTGTAAATTGCAGAGAACTGTCACATTTATTTAATTTGTATATCTGTCAGATATGCAGTCGCCATATTGAATATTCTTTGAATATTGTAATGTCGCATTCCTATTGGATATAAACTTGTATCGTAATGAAAAATCTGTATTCCTATTGGATATAAACTTGTATCATAATGAAAATCTGTATCGTAATGGACATCATTAAAGTACAGGTTCGGCATATCTAATAATACAATTTAAGTATGGGAGTAGAAAAATGTATTTTATTACTTAAAATTACTAAAATCCTGTTTAGGCCCAATTATCCAGATTTAATACCGTATGTGCCCTCCGTTAGCATTAATTACAGTTTAGCATCGTCGAGGATATATCGTCTTAACATGTCTTGCGGTAAATTTTGCCATTCGTCTACAAGAAATTCGGCTAACTCCTGAAAAGTAAGAAGTGAAACTGAGCGTTTTCTGATATTCATGTCAAGTGAATTTCAAAGATGTTCGATAGGATTCAAGTCTGAACTTATAGCCTCCTGAAGGAAATTGGTCGTACAATTTGCGGTGTGAATTCGGCAGTTATCCTGCTGGAAGATAAAACCATTACCAAAATTGTTGGAAAATGGTACAACATGTTGTTCAAGGACCATTCTAACATAATTCTGTGCATTGAGACGCTGAGTTAAACATGTTGTTGAAGAATGTCCTCTATATAGCTAAGTTTGAATTTGGATACACAGATTTATATAATTTAACTCCAGAGGCTGTTGCTTGGATCTTAACAACTAAAGACCTTTAGTTTTGTGGCGCTGTGATGTAGGCTTTTTATTCGGCAGATTTTCCTACATCCTAGACCAAACTGTGCAGTGTTTTAAAGGGCCCCTGCAGTTATGGCCTTTGTATATATATTTCTACTTTTGTAATATAATTTATATATGTTTCTTTTTTTGTACCTGTCATGTAGTTTCATACGAATATATAGAGTATCTGCAGATAATCGATGGAGTGGTTTGTAGTTGATATCGCATAGATCGGCCATTTTCAACGAAAGCAACCGCCCTCGCGACTTCGATTTCACTTAAATAAGGCATTTTTATTTTAAAAATAATTTGACGCTCCAAATTGACGTTTAAAATGTTAACAAAGTAACTTAAGGGTCTCTATCAGTACCGAAAATGTATACGCGAAAGCACCAATTCTTTTCGCGTAAATAACATCTTCAATTTTCAATTCTACAGGGAGATCCATATTTCTATAGGATGACAAAGTTGTTTTCTAGGTCTGACTAAATTAATTGTTTCTAAATTTTGATCCTAACACTTTTTATGGTTGAATAATTAAAAAACTGTAAACACGTTTTTCTCCAAGATTATACATTTGATATTCTTCAGACTTACACCAAAATGACGAGCATGCTGCGAGCTGGGGCGAACCACATTTATTATTTTAATAAATGTTTTAATAAAAGTCAAATTCTCTGTTTTAAAAAAAAAATAATATGCAACCAACATTACTTTTGCATCCAAAAAGTTTTCTTTGAGACGTAATTTATGAGCCTTCATAATTTCTCTTGCCCCCCTGAAGAGAGGTCGGACTCGCTAATCCATCAAGCAGGTACCGACACGCCAATTCGTCTGTCGATTTTACCTACAAATAGGTACTTACTTAGGCAACGTATTATTAAATTTAAGTAAATGATATTTAATGAACCCGAATGAATCTGAGGTCATTTGTTGCTTGTAATTAGTTTTTTTATTTTCAACTTCTGTATTTAAAAAGGGGACAATTTAATAGATTATTATTAAGTACTTTATAAATTGGTAAAATTGGAAGCTTGACGGAAAACTTTTGTTTGAAAAGTAAGCGTACTAAAAAAAGGAGTTTACGCAAAAAGAAAATTATTTACCAAGCTGGTGCCGATTACGGCACACCTCCTGTTGACGACTTAAGTGTCGATGAATTTCAAAGCATTAAAAAAGAGTTTTTGATTAATATTGAAAATGCCAATTGTGTAATAATTCAAGAAAATACTCGGGGACAATCTTTAAATCCAAAATGGCTGCAAGAAAGTATGTATCGATTAACTTCCTGCAATTTTGGAAAAATTTGCAAGCTTCAACCAACCACTTCGACTGCATCGACCGTGAAACAATTAATTTATAATAAAAATAATATAACGCAGCGCACCATTACAACATGGCATTGTCCATGAAGCAACAGCACGAGGAGTTTTTGAAAATATGTACAATTTACACGTGAATGAATATAAATTTTTGGCTGCCACTCCAGATGATCTTATCGATCAAGATGCTATTTTGGAAACAAAATGTCCATACGCTGTCCGAAATATGGACGTAGAAAATGCAGTAAGAAACAACATAATTGAATACTGTTACATCGAAAATAATAAAGTTACGCTAAAAGAAAATCATAGTTATGTGTACCAAATTCAAGATTTCTTGGAAATAACAAATCGAAAATGTTGCTATTTTTTTGTTTATACTTTTAAGAACTGCCATTGCGAAGTTATTGTAAGAAATAAACAATTTTGGGAAGATCAAATGGTCAGCAAATTGGAAAAGTTTTATTTTTCTGCATATTTATATGAATTATTAGATTCAAGATATAATCGAAACATGGCTTTAAGAGACATTAAATGTAAAGATTTATAACTGATAGTCGTTTATAATAATTAGAGGTGATTATGCAATTTTATTTTATCGTCAATGATTAATTGTATCCCTATAAAATGCAGAATAATGTAAGTACCTCTACCTTGTTTACTTTATTTGTACCTAATAAAAAGCATATTTTTACTATTAAAATTTTATGTATAGTGTGTATTTTAGCTATATTTTTTTTATAATGTGTTTTAATGAAATTGTTTGTATCTGATAATAATTATTCTATTGTATCTTTCTTTAACTTTGATGTAATTTTTTTATTTTGTATTCTATTAAAACTGTATTGAATAAAGAAAATACAAGTTCATATTTCTTGTAGCTTTTTTCTCGCTCTACCTGTCCATGAAACAAAATGTATTTTTAAGTACAATTTATCATTTACTAAAATATTATACACAGGCTTCAGAGGGACCCTCTGTACAGGTCTAGTATTAAGAGCGGCACCGCTGCGCAAAACGCGACTAGATGGCAGCACGGTAGATAAACACGTAAATTTTATGACAAGTAATACAAGTAACCATTGAAAATTGCTGCCATTCTTTGTGATATTTAAAAAGTACAATATGTAGATTAGGTATTCTGAAAATAGCAGCGCTTAATAATCTCAAATAATAAAATTACAAACACTTGAAAACATGACATTTTTCTGAAATAGTAGTAATAAAATGTGTCTATATCATTTGAGAACCTCGACATGGTCATCTCAAAGCGTTCTGTGAAAGATCAGCGCAAAAAACAAGATATTAACGCCAATTACTATGTTTTTTCATCAACAATTTTTGGGTTTTGTCTATAATAAGGTAATAGTTTCGCTTTTAACTGGAGCCTTCAGCATCAGATGGCGCCACTTCAAATTACAAGAGCATCTCAACCCGTAACCTCCGTGATATAGAGGCCTGGAACAAAGCTTGTGTCACGTGATCTGACGTCACGAATGCCGTCTGACGAGCATTACAGTTTAGATTTGCCGTGGTCGCACATGTCAGTCGCGTGAACTAGATTTCGCAAGTTTTTCTTTCAAAAACCCTCATAAAGAACTTCAAATAAGTTAAAGTGATAAGTTAAAGGTGTAGAATTTCAGATTTATCTGATTTATGTGCAGATAATTTGTAAAATCAGTGAAAAGAGAGTGTTTCTCAATTGTGGAGTGCCGAGTTTGTGGGTTAGCAAATATGGCCGCTGGTAAATTTTGTATGTGAACGTTGTTTTATTACTTATAAATAACTTTCGGGTGGTGTCGTTTATAATATGGTTGTGTCGTTTATATAAAATAATTAGTTAATCAAGAACGCCAACAGTTTGACTAGATACCTGAGTGAATCTTGTTCATTTAATTAAAAATGCCTGATAAATGCTGCGTGCCTAATTGCACAAGCAATTACGATAGTACCCATACGTATGTGTCCGTCTTTTCTTTTCCAAAAGATGAAGAGTTGAAAAAAACGTGGATTAAATGCATTCATAGAGAGTCATTTAATCCAACAAAACATTCAGTAGTATGTATTAAACATTTTTCAGAGTCATCGGTTATAACAATTGATAAAATAACCAGAAACGATGGATTATCTGAAAACGTCTCTTCTTTTTCAGATATATTAAATAATTCATTTGACATTGCACTGAATGCTTCTGTATTATCATCTTTGTTCTATATTGCCGGATACTGTGCACATTCACTAATTAAGTTTGTTAATGGTTGTGACAATTGTTTAACATCCATTACTACCAATTCAGATTTTGTTATAAATTTTACCAATTGTGGTGAAAATGACTCTGCAGATATTAGCAAATATTTGAAAAATTTAACAAGAGGAGCTCTAAAACAACCATCTGAATTATTCTTTGAAGTCTCTATTCAGGCGTATCAGATATTTAGTGAGCTTATTTCAGATAAATATGAAACTGAATTTCTAAAAACATGTAAACAAAGGATTATTTTACGGGAATTGACAATGTTAAAATTGGAAAAATATGTAGAAGAAATCAATGAGAAATGTATTTTATGCAGCAAAACGTTGAAGTCGATATTGTTAAAAAATAGTCATGTTCTTGCCAATATATTTCTTAATAACTATTCAAAAATAATCAACGACAAAATTAACACCCAAAACATGGATCTATCCAAGAGAAAACTGATTAAATTTAATAGTTAAGTAGTTATAAAACACATTAACGCATGGAGATAGGGCCGGCTTTCGTGACGTCACGATTGCTTGTTCGCGGCCTGTACTTTCTCGTAGGTTACGCTCAACCCAATTATGCAGTAGAGGTTTAATAGCAATATTGCATCTCTTATTGTCTTTAGTAATCTCTTAATAACTCTATCTTTATCGAAATCGATAGCCATAAGACCTGTACTGCATAATCAAGTTGAAACGGACAATTTATATATTTTATTTACAATGTTTAGCGAAAGATCTCGTAATTCAGATATGGTATTTATTTATTTATTTATTTATTTACTTATTTATTTAAAGAAGAATACATTATCAATGAAGCTATTGAGTAATTTTATAAATATGCTTATGGGCAGCACAATAGGCCAGTTTATTTCTGTCGGCATTCAATACAAATATATATATGTGAAATGTATAGTAAGTAACCACATTTCATAAAACAAAACACGTATTCTTTCATATATTTTATAGACTTGTTCTTTCAATTACTTATACACAATTATATATTTAAAAAAAAGCAATTAGAAGAAAATAGTTGTAATTAAAGAGATTATGCCAAAATATCATTATAAAATATAAGTAATTTTAATTCGTCCTCTTTTCGATTTTTTGTCTACTAGTGTACTGGTATAAAAACAAGCTAGATTAAAAAAAAACTACGAATGTATAGGTCATATTTTGCATTTGCTCGCCTATAACAGATACTTAGGTACCTACTGCAGACCGGAATATGCAAAAAATTGATTGACAAATTAGTTCCTCTTTTTATTCGTTTCTGCTACGAAACTTGTTTCTGACCGATTTTTTTGTAATGAAGTAAATAGCTTAGTAGGAATAAAGCAATTTTTTTGGTCTCCAGAAAAGTAATAAAATTATCTGAATGAGTTAGATTCGGAATTAGCCATTTCGTAACGCATTTAATTATTGCGATTTTCTAGTTTTGACAAATTAGAGGATGAATCAAATGATCCGTAGATTTATGGGTCAAGTAAAATCCTGGCGGATGATACACTAATCTCTTGATTGACAGCTGTTTACCTGAGTGCATTTTGTAGAGTTACGAAAAGATATTTTAGTTGGCTTAAAGAGTTTTAATTGTTTGCTTAAGGAACAAAAACCATTCTGTTTTGGGTAATGTTTTTCGTTTCAACATCTAAGGAGAAAAAAGAAAAAATGTATTAACGTAATTTTCTTTTGTGCTTAGCTAAAACATTCCATAAAATAAAAAACATATACTAAAAAGAAATGTTGCAGGAGCTCAAAGTAAAATAAACGAACCGACAAAATGAAGAACTGGTATTGGATAAAGAAAAGATGGATGTTGTTAACTAGCAAAATGTAAACGATGTTCCATGTACGCCAATATCCGATGTTAATATTTCTAGTAAAACTGGATTAAATAACGCCAACATTAGTATTTTTAATTAATATTAATCAATAAAATAATCCTGTAAATATGATTACATATATACATATAATATATTCTACATTAATGAAATTATAAATTTTGTAATATAAAACGTACAAGTATTTTCTTTGATATGAGATTGGAAATACAGACGTCATTATTTTTCGTTTATGACGAGAGTGGATTGTTTCGTGCGTTCTACTATACGACAGGTCTCAAATAACATCCAGAAAAAACACGCGTGTTAAGTAAAAGTAAACATGTTAGGAACAACGTGAATACACTTTAGCAAAGTTCACGTTAGATAATTTGAATAATTTGTTCTTTATTCATCTCGAATGTCGTGTTTATACCAGTTTAACTGCGTGAATATACATGAATTACATGTTTATGGATTAAAATGATCTCAAATCAGAATTCCTAGATATGGTTTGACATGTACTATACCATTAAGACAATTGCAGGAAATTGACATGTAATTATAATGTTAAATAAATTCTGTAAAAATAAAGCGATAGCAATAAATGGTATATTTTGTTAATTTCTGAATGTTCGTATTTCTCACTTATTACAACACTATTTTCCTCTACACATTCCAATAATAATTCCAACTGCTTCATATTGGTTTTCTTTAAATGTTTCTTCCTAGTCGCCATTTGGTTTTAAAATGATCAAAACCTCAATAATTAATGCCAAATGTTGGATATGCAGCCATAACCACAGTTGGCTTTTATAAAAATTAAACATAATTAAATACTACAAAATTTGAAATCAAATACTTTCTCTTACAAAATTGTACAGATCCGCGAAGAACAACAGGGTTTTCGAAAGAATACGAGGTGTGGCAATTATATAACGAGACTGCGCCCCTCCTACCCCGTGGTCGCATGGTGGGAAGTAATCGACCTTGATCCTTCCCGAGCAAGCATACTTCGTTTCGTCGTTGTACCCAGTGTTCCCAGGTCTAGGGACTTTTCCCGAATCTAGGGATTTTCGAAGTGGTGAAGGGATAAAGGGTTTTTTTTAAATAATTCCAAATCTAGGGATTTTTCCAAGACTTCAAAAAATATCAATAAATTCCTAAAAATCTGATTAATTTCATTAACATAATTTCAAAAAGTTAAATTTGTTAATGACTTTCTACCACAGACACGAACATTTATTTCAAGATTACAGATTACTTTGCTTCATTTATGCTTCGTAACAGAACCAAAAGTCATCTGTTGAAGAAAATAAGTACTGCAATGTATTGGAGGTGACAGTTCACAGTAAAATACACTCGAAAATACATAAACCTCCACATACACGCAACCCAACACACAATTTTAATAGCGCCATCTGTTAGTAAAATGTTCTTATTAACACCAAAGTTTCAAAATAATTTTGATTTTAAACAAATAGCTTTTAATTAATTTTTCGTAAATATGGAAATCCCCGAACTCGATTCAAATCACGTGGTTCGCCCGAGGTTATAAATACTGCCTCGAGCGGTTTATACGCCATTTCCATTATTCAAATTTGAATTCATACTTTTACATCATCGTTGCGGTGTTAGATACATATTTTCATATTTTGTGAAAATAATTTTCCTTTAAAGTTGTTATAATTTGTTAATTTAGTGAATATTTCGATAAAATAAGGTATGTATTTTATTTATTTACTCTTATTTAATACAATTTTGCACTGAATGTTAAAAAAACTGAGTTAAGTATAAATTATGTTCATGCAATCAATTAATATACATATTTTTATTGTGTCTTTTAAAATTATGTGTATTTACAAGTATATTTTTCCATGTTTTAGAACAGTAAAATGGATCCTAAGCCTTCAACTTCAAAGACGTTCGACCAACCTAGCAGATCTCCATCCCCGTCTTCTTCCGAGGAAGCCACTGCTTTGAAAAAGAAAATAATGAAAAGGAAGTCTTATTCCCAAAAATATCAAGCTAAATGGGAAGAAGAAGACGCTTTCAAAGGTTAGCTGCAAAAAAGCAAGAAACGACCAAATTACGCATTTTGCAAAGTATGTTGTAAAGACTTGGTATGTGGAAAATCTGAACTTTTGCGACATTCGGAAGTTACGTCACACAAAAATAAAGCAAAATCTCTTTTAAAACAACAAACTTTAAAAACAATGTCAACTTTTCAAACAAATATTAATTTAGAAAATAATATTAAAAAGGCCGAGATTAGAATGGCAGCATTCGCTGCAGAGCACAATTTGTCATTCAATGTAATGGACCATTTATCAGAAATAATAAGAACTAGTTTTCCAGATTCCGAGATTGCAAAACAGTATACAAATAATAGAACTAAAGCTACTGCAATAGTAAATAAAGTAACAGGTTGCCATGGTTTCGAAAAAACATTAAATCTTATAACAAAACAAAAATTTTCTTTAATAGTGGATGAATCTACTGACAAAGGTTCTATAAAAAGTTTGGCATTAGTCGTTAGGGTGCATAATATTAAGATAGAAGATTTATTTTTGGCTTTGCTACCTGTACCAATCGCTACTGCAGACGCCCTTTATGAATAAATCATAAATTTTTTTGCTAAATATAATATTGATTACAAAAATCAATTAATCGGTTTTAGTGCCGATGGGGCCAGTGCAATGATGGGTGCTCGTAATTCCCTTTCTGTTAAATTAAAAATCGATGTTCCACAGTTGTTCATTTTGAAATGTTCCTGTCATTCCTTCAATTTATGTGCAAATTATGCTTGTAAAAAATTGCCGAAGGTGATTGAAGAACTTGCAAGAGATATTTATAGCTATTTTCAACATAGCTACAAAAGGCAAACTGAATTAGGTGAATTTCAACAATTTGCCAATGTAAAACCACACAAGTTACTTCAACCATCTTAGACAAGATGGTTATCTTTGCATCAAGTCGTAAAACGGCTTTTAGAGCAATATGACGCACTAATATTATATTTTACAGATCAAACTACGCAAAATATTGATAAAGCAAATTCAATTTTGATCAGATTAAGAGATCCTTCAGTGAAATTGTACTATTATTTTTTAGATTATCTTCTACCATTCTTTAATAATATAAATTTAGAAATGCAATCTGAAAATATTCAAATTCATACATTATACAATAAAATCGAAAATGTCCTTAGAACTTTGTTGGACTGCTATATCAAAAAAGACCATTTGGAAAGAACTACCGTAGACGAAATTCAGTACAAAAATCCCCAAAATTTTGTACCAATTGAAGAACTATATTTAGGTGCGTATGTTACTACTTCGATTTCTAATAATACACATGGATTAAATAAAGTGGAACTGCATAATTTCCGCAAGACTTGCTTGGAATTTTTAATTGAAAGTTGCAGTCAAATTTACAAACGATTTGATGCAAAGAGTATATCTACAAAAATTTTGAAAGAACTATTAATTCTCAGCCCAGAACAAGTGATTTCAAAAAGACACAATTCAATTGCTTCTTTAGCCATATATTTTCCCAATCTCGTTTCACAGAATAAATTAAATGATTTAGATCGAGAGTGGCGTCAACTTCGAAATATCGACATGAACGATTTTAAAAATCTTAACTTGGTCGAATTTTGGACAAAAGTGTCTCAAGTTAAATTAGCTGATGATTCGTCGATGTTTCCCACTCTTTTGTTTGTATTTGAAATAATGTGTTTGCCACATTCAAGTGCCACTGTGGAAAGAATATTTTCAGTAATATCTTTGAATAAGACCAAGATTCGAAATAAATTATCCACAGAAACTTTGAGTGGCATTCTACATACCAAAACATTGTTAAAAAATGAAGACTGTTTTAATTTTAACATAGATTCTGATTTGTTAAAGAAATTAAACAACAAAATGTACTCATAAATCTTAATTAATGTAAGTTTATATACCTATATAATGATTCAGAATAAGTGGCATCGCAGTAGGCGTGGATTGTCTAAAGTGGGCTTTATGTTATGTCAAAAAAATTACTAAACAATCTAAAACGAAACACGATACCAACGATGACAGCGAAGGATACCAACAGAGTCGAAACTAGGGTATTATTAGCAAGTGTTAGCAAGGGTCTTGCTGCCAACGTAAATGTGAATTTCCAACGCCTACCGCGATGCCATTTATTTTGAATTGTACTGTATATATACTTAACTCTTAATTACCTATGTTCGTTTTCATTTATTTTGTTATTAAAACACTAAATAAATCAGTTTTTGTAAAGTTTGTGGTATTATTATGCACCCAATAATACAACGTAACCCCTTTGGTTGCATAAAAGGGAAAGTTTGGGAAATCTAGGGATTTCTAGGGATTTTTACCAGTTCAACCTAGGGACTAAATAATATTTCACCTGGCAACACTGGTTGTACCTGCTTTAGTTTGCTTTTGAGACTTGGTTGTAGGGGACGCTGTTGTGTAGTCGTGCCGCGATCACGGTGAACATAAAAGTCGAGCAGCGCATTAACCTGAAATTCCTAGTGAAATTAAAGAAATCACCCACGGAATGATTTCAAATTTTAAAGGAGGTGTTTGGTGACAATGCTATGTCACGTGCACGAGTGTTTGAATGGCATAAACGGTTTTCATGTGACGAAACATGGATTTTCCAGTATGACCCAGAAACTAAACGTCATTCCATGCACTGGAAGACCCCCTCATCGCCAAGAATGAAAAAAGCGCGAATGAGCAAATCCAAGCTGAAGGCAATGTTGATCGTGTTTTTGGATATCCAGGGTGTTCTGATGATTGAATGGGTTCCTGAGGGTAAAACCGTAAATCAGCAATACTATACAGAAGTCCTAATCAAGCTAAGGGAACGTGTAAGGAAGAAAAGACCAGATGCATGGAAGAACTGCTCATGGATTCTCCACCAAGACAACGCGCCAGCCCACAACGCCCTGTCTCTGAAGCAGTTTTTAGCTGAAAAGTGCATTCCTCTGCTAGAACATCCTCCGTATTCGCCTGATCTTGCTCCATGTGACTTTTATCTCTTCCCAAAAGTGAAAAGTGTATTGAAAGGAACACATTTTGAGTCGGTGGAACACGTACAAGTAAAAACGGCAGAGTTGTTGCGCAGTATCACAAAGAATGAGCATTGCTTCGAACAATGGAAGGTACGTATGCAACGGTGTATAGATAGGGGAGGGGAGTATGTTGAAGGGGATAAAAGTGTATTGTAACTTTGTTTGCAATAAATCACATTTTTCACATCAGTCTCGTTATATAATTGCCACACCTCGTAGATCCACAATTGACGCAATCATCGTCGTCAAACAAACTGCGGAAAAATCGATAGAATTCTACAAACCCGTATTCATATGTGCCTTGTCGATATGAAAAAAGCTGTCGACTACGTTTATGTGAAGGATATCGCGGAAATAATGCGAGAAAAAGAAGCATCACTGAAATTGACCAAGTTAATCTACGAGCTTAGCAGCCAATGCAGGACGATGATAGAAGTTAATAACGAACTAATGGAAGAAATACAGGTGCGTACTGGAATAAGGCAAGGCGACTCTCTTAGCCCGTTTATATTCAACTACCTAAAACAGCAGCCTATAAAATGGGAAATACCTACTTCAATCCAGTCTGCTACGGGGATGACACAGTGTTCATTGCTGATTAGGAAAATAATCTGCAGAGATTTTTTCACTCATTTAATTAAACAGCAAAACAACTAAATATGACCATGAATACTGACAAAACCAAGTACCTTGTACCATCCTAAGACCGGTAAGATGCAAATTAGAGGTCGACCAGATGTGTATCGAACAAGTATGTTTAAATACTTGGGAGCCTGCATAACAAGCTACGGAAACTTATACTATATTATATATTTATAATCTCGGGTTGCTTGAGGGACATAATATGGAGGAAGAAATACCTAAAAGCAGAGAGTAAAACCAGAATATACAAATCTGCAGTGCGACCTATTATAACTTACGCGGCTAAGACAAGGCCAGACATATCCAGAACACAGCAAATAATGCGAACTGTCGAAATGAAGTTAATAAGAAGCATCCATGAAAAAACACTACATGACAGAATTAGAAGCGAGAACCTTAGACTACAAAGCAACATACAATACATAAGAAAGTGTACAAAACACCGAAGAAAATATTGGAATAAACACATAAACAGAATGGAGGACCACAGGCTTGCGAAAAGGGCTCAGCTAAATAACCCTGTCGGAAAAGGAATCAGGGAAGGTCATCAAAATGCTGGATAAAGTCCTGGACATCCACATCTGAAGAGGCATAGGAAGGTTGAAAACAGGCACAGCCTTCCTACCATCAGTAGAAAGAGAGAAGAAAAAATACTTTCTGCCAATCATTCCTATGACATTTAGTGCTGTTTAGTTGAACACCTTACAAGAACTTACTATTCGAAGTGGTGCTGATAGTAAAGATGAAAAGAAGCGGATTATTATTATTATTATTATCTTTTTACTAAGCACAAGTTATAATCACGTGCCAAATTAACACAAAATTCTAAATATTGCACTAAAACTTTCTTTGTCTTGCTCTGCGTAAAAGTTGATTTGATTGTAACGTTTTCAGATAACGTAAATAAAGCGTAAACTTATTTACTAAACACGTTATCGCATCTATTAAAAGAAATAACAGCGGATATTCTTTTAAGGCAAATGATACAGCATAAGCCCAAATATTGCACAGTGTCAAGTGGGCCTTACTTCCCGAAAAATACTAATAACACATGAACTCGCGACTTTTCTTTGAAAGTAAAATAAAAAATCAACTATTACCAATCAATAAATGTAAAATTCAAAATATACATTTAGTTTTATCAAACTAAGTTTAATTATTGTAAATTATTTATTTTGTCAGTATGACAGATCTTAGATTTATTCTTTACGTTTAAACTAAGACTATATGAGAAAGGTTAACTGGGCGCAATGGTTGAGGGCTGGCAAAAAATCGGTTTTAAGAAGTGAATTTCACTATGTAGCAAATAATTATTTAAATAATCAGCTTTACAACACGATAGCAATTTATATGAAAGCTTTAGGGAATGTCAAATTTTATTCTTCTTTTTCAGTGGCTTTACTGCAATCTGAGTCGAGTCTGGCTTCCTTTATTTTCTGCCTCCAAACTTCTTTGTCTGTGGCCTTTCTCATCCAGTTCCTGAGCTCCTACAATTCTCTAGCGACCCCATCAACCTCATCCTTTTAGGTCTCACTCCAGCTCGTGGGACTATCTCGCCCCCATCAGGTAAATTTCACTCACGGGTTCTAAAATTATTCTCAGAATCTCCTTTTTAAAGACGCTAGTTACTGCTTTTTGTGTCAAATAGCATGTCTCACTTCTGTAGCTTATGATAGGTCGAAGGATAGTTCAGTTTATAACTCAATTTGTCTCGGGGTGCCTGGACGACAAAAATCAAATTGACATTATATATACCAATTTCCGTAAAGCTTTTGAAGCTATTGGTTTTTCACTATAGTTGCAGTCATTTTTTCACATTTAACTATGTCAGTTATGTTGGCCATCAATCACCTCACTTTATTTCCTCGTCGGGACTCTTTTATTATTTTCGATATCTATAAATGACATCTGTCCTGAATTGGCATGGTATGGTCTGTTACTTGCAGGTGATGCGAAGCTTTTCCTAAAAACTTGTACTATTACGGAATGCTTGTTTCTGCTGCATTGATTATCTGCCAGAAACAGAACCCTATATTTAAATTATACCTCCGATGGCATTTCTATTCGCCGTTGTACGGCGGTCAAGGATTTAAGTGTGCTTTTACTTCATCTGGAATGACAATCTTAGGTTTTGTTATTAGAAACACCAGACAGTTTACTTCGATAGAGACTATAACTTAATTATATTATTTCTTTGTTCGCTTACGCCTCGAACATGCTCCTTTAATTTGGTCACTCATATATAAAACTTATGTAAAAGCACATGAGAAAGTTCAAAGGCTTTTTCTAATTGGTATACAGGGTGAGTTTTTTTGAATATTTAGCATTGGGATCTCAGAAACTACTGGAGATTAAAAAACGCTTAAATGGGGAAAGATGCGCAGTTTTACGAGTTTGATTTAAAACTGCTTTTGTTTCTCCGATAACTTTCATGGCTTATTAGATATTCAAAGAAAACTAAATTTTACGATTTTCTTTAAACATGCTTAGCATCGTTAATAGTAATTTTAGAGAAAAAGTTTTCTGACAAAAGTTTTAGATAATCTTACGCCAAATAAAACTATGTAGCTAATATTTTTTTTCGTTCACCATTATCGAGATATGACACAAACTTGTGTTTTTTTAAATGGAAACCATAGTTGGTTTTGACATCATTAAAAAGCTTATTTTTTGCTGATTACAATGATATAAGGTTTGATATTGTTATTTTAAAAAATAAAGAGGATATAGGCATTTCTATGATTGTTCACTTTATAAGATATAAACTTTTAAAAAAAAATATTTGGTGTTTTGTAATTCAAAAAACGAAAAATCTGAGTTACAATAGTGTTCGTTGGAGCAGTCGAGATAAATATATTAACATTGCTTTCAGGTTGAGTCACAGAAGTGAGAGCTGTTAATTTTTACTTTTAAGTCAAGTTAATTGTCAAACATTGACAATTAACTATTAATTAATTTAATTGTAACTTAACTATAAGCAGTGCAAACGGCCGTTAATCATAAGTTTGCATTGGCTATGGAATTTTCTAACGTAGAAAAGCGTGATATGGTTGAATGTTGCATTCAGTGCCAGAAAAATTCTGCTAAAGCTGCTGAAGTTTATTTTGAAAATTATTTTGATCGACGTCAGTCGTCGCTACCTACTTTTAAGAGATTATGGGATAATTTAGCAGATTATGGTTCGTTCGTTAACGCAAAATCAAAAAAAGAGATGGATGAAGATAGAGAAATAAAGATATTAGCATGTGTCGCTCAGAATCCATCTACATCGACCCGACAAATTTCAACAGAAATGGGCTCCTCTCAACGCACTATTGTCAGAGTGTTGAAGAAGCATAAATTTCGTTTCTACAAATTATCAGTATCACAAATTTTACATGAAGGTGATAACATCAGACGAATAGCTTTTTGTAGATGGTTTAAAGATCAGTGTCAAAACGATCCACACTTTTCAATAAAAATATTATGGACTGATGAATTTCGTTTCACAAATTGTGGAATGTTTAATAGGCACAATGAGCACATATGGTCTCAAACAAATCCACTTCACGTTGAACATAGGAGACCACAAATTAAATTTGGGTTTAATGTTTGGTGTGGTGTTATAGGATCAACTGTTCTTCCTCCTTTTATTTTTGATGGATCACTAACTGGCAATCGTTATCTTAATTTTTTACAACAATATTTCGAGGAAATGTTAGATAATTTAAATTTAAGAACCCGAGCAATGCTGCAATGCTTTCAACATGACGGAGCGCCTCCGCACAATCAACTGAATGTTAGAAATTATTTAAATTTGAACTTCCCCAATCAATGGATAGGACGAAATGCACCCATTGAATGGCCGGCTAGATCCCCTGATTTATCAGTTTTGGATTTTTTCTTGTGGGGTGTACTAAAGGTCACAGTATACAAAATAACATATGAAACAATCGACGATTTAAGAGAAGCTGTCTTAGTTGCTTTTGATAACATCGATAGGCGTAAAGTACGCAATGCTACAAATTCTGTAGTGAAGAGATGCAATTTGTGTATTAATAATAATGGAGGTATCTTTGATCATTAATAATGTTGTGTGCCCTTAATAAAAGTTCTTATAGTTTTCATTTTATTACTACATAAGATTTCAAAATAAGTTTTCGTTTGGTTTGTATTTTATCAGTTCGAAATTCAATTGTTTTCCATAAAAACCATAAAAATGTCTATATCCTCTTTATTTTTTAAAATAACCATATCAAACCTGATATCATTGTAATCAGCAAAAAATAAGCTTTTTAATGATGTCAAAACCAACTATAGTTTCCATTTAAAGAAACACAAGTTTGTGTCATAACTCGATAATGGTGAACGAAAAAAAAATATTAGCTACATAGTTTTATTTGGCGTAAAATTATCTAAAACTTTTGTTTGAACACTTTCTCTAAAATTACTATTACCGATGCTAAGCATGTTTAAAGAAAATCGTAAAATTTAGTTTTCTTTGAATATCTAATAAACCATGAAAGTTATCGGAGAAACAATAGCAGTTTTAAATCAAACTCGTAAAACTGCGCATCTTTCCGCATTTAAGCGTTTTTCTATCTCCAGTAGTTTCTGAGATCCCAATGCTAAACATTCAAAAAAACTCAGTCTGTATATAAGGTATCCCAGCTAAGACTTTCGGGTCATATATCTACATTATTATTGAAC
Organism: Amphimallon solstitiale; assembly: GCA_963170755.1. NCBI lineage: Eukaryota > Metazoa > Arthropoda > Insecta > Coleoptera > Scarabaeidae > Amphimallon > Amphimallon solstitiale. The sequence continues at coordinate 21,176,002 of OY720684.1, forward strand.
GAATTTTTTTGAAGTTTAAAATGTAGATACTTTATTGAATGAGGATTGTTCTGTTACTTTTGAAATTAGTGAAAGTTAAAAAATGTAATTTTCACTCGTCGTTCTTTTTTTTCAAATTCCACGAAAATATCTTTAGATTGTTAAGCACCAAAAATCAAGCCTCTACAGAAAAAAATGAAGAAAAACAAAATTTTGGTTTCCGATAAAAATCAAATTATGTTGCTAAAAATGTAATTTAATTATTAAGACAATTACTGCATAGAGAACTTTGTTAGGGGATATACTAATTGATGTCTTTCTTAGGAAATTATGTTTTTTCTGCCTCAATAACCTTCTGGCTCAATGCGTTTTATTTTTCAACAGCGAGAACTAATCTTTTATTGACATTCCCACTTTACACAAGCTGTAGTTATTTTACTGTCATTTACATGAATTGGATATTCATTTTTCTGCGCTTTCATTGTTAATTAGTAAATGTCTTCGTTTATAGTTCCTATATAATAATGTTTTATACTTAATTGTAATTATTATTGATTTATCAACGTTATTTTTTATTATTAATTTTTGTTTTACGGCGTATGTTTTTAGTTTTTTAGGTTAGGAAAAAAGTCTCTGTCTTTTGTTAGTCTATCTATATATTTTTTGTGTTCTTCATTTCTATGTTTAATGCTATATCTACAAACCAAGCTCCCAATCTTTGTTTCTTCACTATTCAAAATATTTCTCTCTCGCTGATTCTGTCATTACTAGGGATCGATAGTAAGGGGTACATCGGCAATGTACCCCGACTGCCGATCCCTAATTATTACTGTTATTATTTTCTTTCATTTGTTCTCTAGTTATTTCTGTTGTCTTAATCACTGCACTTTATTTTTACTTTGTGATTGCTATAATGAAGCATATATAAAAATTTGTATAAAATTACTGTAACGAAACCAGTCTACAAAAAAAGAAAGGCAAATATTCGGCGAGACTGGTAAACAAGTGTAAAGCAATAAATCACATGTACTGCGAGGCGACGAAGAGTCTCGACTGTCTCTCGAATGTTTCCCGGCCTATCGAGAAGAACACTAGCGTTTTTCTGGCGTGTTCCAGATGTTTCGTATGCGTATATAAAAGCAGTTGAACCGATGGATGAGTCGTTCCGGAATAAGAGATTCAATAGTCTGGAGCGGAACAGTGCAGATAAATAAATAAACATAAATAAATAGTTCCTTGAGTGGCAGTCGAAGAGTAAACATAAATATAAGTAGTACAAAATAATTATAGTGGTGCGGTGTTATATAAATAGAAGTGATATAAATACGGTACAGTGTTACATAAATATACGGACATAAATAACAGTAGTGAAATAAATACATGTGTTAATTCATTTATAATAATTTTAAGTGCGATACATTTATATTTTGATTAGTTTTATATTTTTATATTGTACTTAATTTTACGTGTGTGAATATACAGACTGTTTTAAATAAATAAATTGCACGAGTTGTTTATTGCGAACCCGAAAACGTAACATTACTAATGAATTGTACTTAATATGTAAAGTAAGTATTTCGTATTACGAGGACCTCTTTTCGTTGAGCCTGGGTAAAGTAAAATACAATTTATTCACAAAAGACATTTATGATTATTCAAAGTTTTCTTCTCCACAGTCAATGCATTTTTACATTGGTGAAAACCAATCTTGAAAACATTTTCTCCAATCTTATGGCCGTAGTTTGTTTATTTCGTTTATAAAGGCATCAACCGCTTCTTCGGCAGATGAAAAACGTAAACCCCGTAATTTATCCTTTACCCGAGGAAATAAGAAGTCATTAGGTGCTAGGCCTAGACTATACGATGAATGACCAATTCTATGTTTTGGACATTCAAATAGGTACTCAGTTGTTCGAGCGGCAGTGTGGGCCCAAGCGTTATCTTGATGTAAGATAATCCTTCCTCTCTGGACGTTTTTCGCGAACATTTTGGACAACCTGAGGCAACAAACTGTAGTGTACCATTCTGAAATAACAGTACGTCTATCCCCCCAGTGCTACAGTGCAAACGTGCCCAGTAATTCGAAAAAATGTGCCGACCATCTTCTTGTTTCGACTTTTTCCACGAACAACTATTGTTGGAGCCGACTCATTCTCAAAGACCCAAACTGTCGATTGTTGCTTTTCTTCGGGATCATAACAGTATATCTATATTTTATCACCTGTGATGATGTTGTACACCAAATGAGACGATCCACGGTTAAAGCGATCTAGTGTAGATCTGCAGCATCTCATACGGTCTTCTTTTCGAATTGAAGTCAAGTTGTAGGGAATCCACCGAGAACAAAGCTTCCGGACCTTCAAATGCTTGTCTAAAATAATGTTAATTGTTTTCACGCCAATCTTTAAAGGTGCTTAAATGCTTCTGACAGTAGTATGCCGGTCTTCTACAATCATGTTCCGAATAAGAGCAATATTAACTGCCGTTTTTGGCTTAGGAGCTCGAAAACTATCATTTAAGGAAAGTCGACGGCGTTGAAATTCAGTGTACCACAGCTTTACGGTAACGAAGCACGACTTGTCACCAAACACTCGATTGATTTCCTCAAAACATTCTTTAAGCTTAAGCCACGCTTGAATTTGTAAAAAATATTTGGCAACTGTCACTATAACTAAACTTGTAAACAACTGATTGAAATTGTCATACAAAATTTGTCGCAAAATATCATCGCCTACAGCAGGGGTCTCCAAACTTTCCAGCCTTAGGGCCAAACTGATTACTCCAGTAAGTTCCGAGGGCCAAAACCATATTATCATTGTTGCCGGTGGTAAAAAGTGAAATAGTCCACTGATGAAAAAAAGTCCGAAAAAGTACGCAACGTTTAAAAAAGGCTGCAAAACGGCAACACTGCATATTATTAATTTTCCTGTCATTATCTGTAATTTCTAGATTAGTCGTAGAGTACGAGCCATGAGGAGTAACGTGACACGACATCTGGTGGACACAAGCGGAAATAGTTAGTACCTTCTATCGCTAACAGATGGCGCTAATAGCACGTACAGAATAATCTCGTTGGTTCGAGAAAGTTCTTGTGTCTTCCACTCACTTCTAGATGGCAGTAATTGGAATATATAAGAAGGCTAGTGGCGCAACCACAAGTCAGTTCCTATGACACTGTTGTGAAATAAAATAGTGCGTACCTCCTTAAAACGTGTTTGTGCGTGTTTAAGTTTAAGACATCTTTGTAACAGTATTTTGATTTGAATTGTTGCTTTTGTGTGTGATTTAGTAGTATGGAAAAGAAGCGGAAAATTGATAGTGAATGCAGAAAATTCAAAGATCAGTGGAACATTCAGTATTTCGTAATTGAGTCCAGTAAGAAGGCGCTATGTTTGATTTGCAATGAAAGCATAGCCGTTCTCAAAGAATATAACATTAAACGTCATTATGAAACAAAACATTTTCAAAATTACTCAAAATATACAGGAAGTTTGCGGACAGAAAAATTCGAAGCTATGAAGCGCGGATTGAAATCGCAGCAATCTTCATTTACAAAACTCAAAACTGAACAAGAGGCTGCAACGCGTGCCAGCTTTCGTGTGGCTCTTGAAATTGCAAAACGTGGAAAACCATTCACCGATGGAGAAATGATCAAAGAATGCATAATTGCAGTAGCCGAAGAAATGTGCCCTGAAAAGGTAAATTTATTAAAAAGTGTCAGTATGTCAGCAAACACTGTGGCTCGAAGGGTAGAAAACATCGCTGAAAATATATCCTCTCAACTGCTCGAGAAAAATGGACATGTTGAGTGGTTTTCTTTGGCCTTGGATGAGTCAACGGATGTGTCAGATACTGCTCAGGTGTTGATTTATATTCGAGGAGTAGATAAAAGCTATGAAGTGCATGAAGAACTTCTTGATATGAATAGTATTCATGGCACAACTAGTGGTACAGATATTTTTAAAGGAGTTGAAATGGCCATTAATCAAAAGAACCTTCGATGGAAAAACTTGAAATGTATTACAACTGATGGAGGCAAAAACATGAGTGGGAAAGATAAAGGAGTGGTCGCTCTTGTGTCAAAGGCTGTAGAAAATGACGGTGGTTTAAAACCATTAGTCTTACATTGTATCATTCATCAACAGTCTTTGTGCGGAAAATGTTTGGATATGTCTGAAGTTCTGAAACCAGTCATATCAACTGTTAATTTTATCAGATCTTTTGGGCTGAATCACCGACAATTCCGACAATTTATTGAAGAGATTGGAGAAAATGACTTACCTTATCATACTGCCGTACGTTGGCTTAGTTGTGGGAAAGTCCTTCAGCGCTTTTTTGAACTTCGAGCAGTGATCGAAATTTTTTTGAATGAAAAGCATCGCCCTCTTACTGAATTACAAAACAACGCATGGCTGTGGAAGTTAGCATTCTATGTTGATTTGACAAAACATGTGAACGAACTGAATTTGAGATTGCAAGGAGAAAACCAGCATCTTCCTGATTTATACACTAATATCAAATCATTCCGGAAGAAATTGATACTGTTTCAATCACAACTACGAAGTAAATGTTTTTCACATTTTAAAACATGTGAAATATTCAGCCACACTACTGAGACTGAGTTTCCTATCGATTTTGCAATCGAAACTTTGAGTGCTTTGAAAATAAATTTTGATACTCGTTTCTCGGACTTTGATGCCATTGCGAATCAAATTAAGATTTTTCAGAATCCTTTTGATACTGACATTGAAACCCTAGCCCCGGAACTTCAAATGGAAATAATTGATCTACAGTGCAGTGATATAATTAAGAACAAATATCAAAACTCATCTTTGTTGGAATTTTATAAGAGTCTTCCACTGACACAATTTGATAATTTGCATAAATTTGCTCGTGGGCTGTTTTCTATTTTTGGTGCTACTTATTTGTGTGAGAAGACCTTCTCCAAAATGAAGTACACAAAAAATGTTTACAGATCTAATTTAACTGATGAGCATCTTAAATCTCTTTTAATAATTGGTACAAGTAAAATTAGTTCACAACTACAAACTATTGTCAGTGGAAAATCTCAATTACACAAATCTCATTAGTATTTCATATGTCATTATGCTTGTTATAAGTTATGTTTTTATTTAAAATGTATAAAATGTTAGTTGGATTCATTTCAATAATTTGTTAGTTATTATATACTGAAGTAAAATTTTCTGCATATTATACATGTCTTTACTCATTACAATTCTGTGTTTCTTTATCCAACTTATCACAAAAACAATAACAATAAGCCTACAACAATGTTATGAGTAGTTAGCCCATGACCATATCAATGTAGATGTCATATTAATAATTATTCAACATAAAATTAGAATACTTCACTAAACTAAATTTAATTTGCTATAAAAAATATGTTCTCTAAAAGGAGTTTTCAAGTATGCTAGCTCTCCGCGGGCCGGACAAAATCTGTCCGCGGGCCGGATGTGGCCCTCGGGCCGTAGTTTGGAGACCCCTGGCCTACAGGATAGGCTCAGCGGAAAAAGAACATCCCTCGTATAACAGTGTATTTTACCATTATGTGTAACGTTTTAAATTTGAAATTGATTAATTTGATGATAAACTATAGTTGAGCAATGAAAAGGCAACTATTAGCTTTCTGGTCTTCACCCTGTAAGCACATTATAGGATAAAAAGTATGTCACCCTGACGACGCCGGCGGGCGGTCCTGTTACATATAACACACAACTGGAACTGCAAAATCGAAAGATATTAATTTTTTGATTTTGCGTTTAAATTTAAAGTAGATGTAGTAAAAAAAAGAACGCTCACGTCTTTCTTCACAAAAGAACACAGAAAGGTTGAAAATTCCCCTTCATGAATAATGCAAATAAATAAATTAATATTCTCATCGTGTAAAATACATCATTTCGCGTTTTGGGGGGAAGTTCATGTGAATTACATGATTTATTACGTGTGTAAAACAATATTTATCCCATAGTGTTAAATAAAAATATTGCGTAAGTATTTTTTGACGCAATGCGCTTACGGGGTTGTTTATATCTACATCATATTTACCAAACTTGAGGGGGTGACGTGTTACAAACGTACCCTAGCAACCGGAATTAACTCCTACTGTAAAAGCAGATCGTATCAAAATACAAAGACATGCGCTACCATACGTTCCCTTTTAATATTTTAACATTCAAGTTTTCCTCGCGTGCTGTTAGAAACCATGAGTTGTATAAAATTCATAAACAATTAATACGGAAGTGAATACGATATTCCGACGGGTTTTAACGTATCAATTACCACGATTTCCATTATCCATGGAAGTCCATTTGCATAAAAACTTAAGTGGAAAATGGAAGAGATAAAAGAACTGAAATCACCAACAAGTACATCTGAAATAGTTGGGGCGAATTATAATAAACTTTCTGATCACATAAGGAGGTTGACACCGCAGGGGATACAGTGTAGTGTTTTTTGTGGTGGCACAAATTGCAAGTATGAAAATCCTGATAATTGGACCGCTGATAATCTTGCTATACAGGGAGTTTATTCGCATTGGTAAGTAAAATAATATTATTTAAGTTACTTTTAGTGAACAGAAGGTAAACAATCAGCCACATTCATTGACTTCTTCAAATGTCGACAATTGGTATATTACTGTTTATGATAAACAGAATTTTGGTTTTTATTTTTTTTTTAAATTAATCTCTCTGTCATTTCGGACATTTAATCATTCCTTCTTTGGATATTAAGATTGCAGTGTGTTCCTAATTCAAAAAACATTCAATAATTTTGCAGATATCACTCGTACATACATATGATACATAATACATTTTACTTTTGTCAGTATATAAAATTCTACACCTATGTTGGAAATGAATTTGAATGTATTAAAATTTTTTTGTAAAAAGTAAAAAATACAAATTGTGTTTGTCATAAACAGTAATATACCAATTATGTATATATAGTTATTTTTTCTATACATTTATTAACACTAATGTAAGCAATCTAAATGTATTTCAAATCAAATTTGTTTTATCGATATTTATTAGATTAAATGTAAGAAATTAATATTCCTTCAAGGTCGTATCTTGTGTTTACAGGATAACCGATGATATCTTGGCTATGGCACGACCAAGTACGATTATTATCATGAAAAAGAATATAATTCAACAATTCGAAAGGTATACAATAATATATCATTTTCGATCATTACATGTATATATATATATATATATATATATATATATAGATATCAGATGTGCCAGATATAATGAGCGATTAAATAAATTCAACATCGAAGTAGCCTATGAAAATTTATAGGGTCGTAAAAAGACTGGGAGCTTTATATTTACATAAATGAATTTAATACATGCGACAATAAGAGATACATTCAGACTTACAATTTAAAAATTCTGGTATACTTCGACTACTACTCCATGACATTTTCTCAGCATTAATTATTTCAGGTGTTTAATTTTATTAGCATTCTAATTAAGATAATTTCAAAGTAACTACCAAACGAGACTGTTTACCGTAAAAAACATATCTGTTTATAGTCACAAAATTGTTTTTCTTATCACATTAACACTTCATGTAATTGTTGAGATTCCAAAGTTATAACAGAAATAGAACCAACAATTTTGTCCTATGACTAAAGTCTAAATTTATTTGAACACTCATTATATCTACACATACCGTGAATAGCTTTTATTGTTTTAACTTACACCAAATAGTATTTACATAAATTATTTGAGCTATTGAATAGTTTGTGCAGTTAGATTGGTTGATTGAATTTCATTTGATATAAAATTTTCATATTTTTTTCGCAATAATCAGAGTCACATGATTTGTAATTGAAAGAAAACAGTCTTATAAGATTTTGAATTGATAATAGCGGTGACATTCGCTTTTTCAACAAATTTAAATCTTGCAATTCTAAATATCAGACGGCAACACAAAATATGTATTGTATCTGTTCTGCCCAACTCTGGAAAAAGGCAATAACCAACAAACATTTAAAATTTACTTTTTGATTTTTTGGGTTGATAAGGTAATTTTACATCTATTTTCAACATAAAAAAGCAGTAAATGTAACCAGAAATAGGTAAAAAATGCATAAAACACTTACTGCCAATATCAAATTTCCTAATAATACAATAAATAAAAGCAGCAGGTGTACAATATTCAGTATAAAGGCAGTATGTGATATCGAGTCAATAGATACTCCGTTTGTAATATGCATTTAATTGTGTAAAAAATCTTATTTGCATATTAATATGGCAGTAAGTATATTTTACAATGAAAAAAAGCAGCAATTATCTAACCAGATTTAGTTACTCCTTTTTTACATTCTATTTGATTATTAACCAGAAGAAGAAATTCAATGGAAATAAGCAGTAACCATAAACTAGACAGTAGTTACTGCTTTTTTACGTCAAAACCGTCGTAGATGCTGCTTTTTTACAATGCAGCTGTGCGTTTTTGAAACACGCCACACATCGACACCAGCGCAATCTTGTTAGTTACTCTTAATTTGTCAATTCGACGGTTTATTTAAATTTCTTCTTTTCCTTTAACACAAAGGAAAAGAAAATTGCAGAACAGAAGGAGTTTCCTGAAAACATTGTAAGTGACGAAATATTCGAAAAGGAGAAAGAGGTAGAAACGACAGAAGGCGAGTAATTAGAAGCTGACAGTCAGTTGGAGAAGAACAACAACGGCCATTTTGAAAATCAGCAAAACTCCACTACTACAACAGGTATCAACACACTGAGTGATAATGAAGTGATCGACTGTCCATCTGCAGAGGAACTTGATAAGAATAGGAATAAACGAAATATTAAAAAGAAGAAAAGCAACACTAATCGGAAAGGAAAAGCTATGATCAAAGCCAGAATAAAACATTTCATTAGAGAACCATGTAAAGATACATGTTCTACAAGATGCAAGAGCTTAATATCTGAAGAACAACGACGGGCAATTCATGAAAAATACTGGTCACTTTCATGGATGCAACAAAGAAGTTTCATTTTGAATTCCTGTTCTCGCATGTCTGTGAAAAGAAGAACCACGGCAACTGATTCTCAAAGAAATGCTACTTTTATATTCCGATTAAAAGGAAATAATGGAAAGTTAACTGATGTGTGTAAAACATTTTACTTAACGACACTGGGCTATCACAAGAAAAATGAGAAAGTAGTCTTCAATGTTTTACATAAATCAGCGTCTGGTGCAATTATTCCGGAATCTGATAGAAGAGGAAAAGCACCAAACCTTAAAAAGATTGATAGGCAAGCAATAATGACACATGTAAATAGCTTCCATCCAAATATATCTCACTACAGGCGTGAACACGCCCCACGAATAAGGTATTTACCAAGCGACATTTCGGTCGCTTTCATGCATAAAGACTTCGTTGAAAAATTTCCCCAACATAATTGCTCCTACGAAGCATATCGAAAAATTATTTTTCAGGAGAACATCAGGTTTACGAAGCTCGGGCATGAAGAATGCGAGACTTGCGAGGTTATGCATCTACATATTCCTGATCATGGAAAAGAAAACCTTAACCCGGATTGCGATCAATGTCAGAAATGGAAAAAACATATAGACAGAGCAAACATTGCAAGATCTTTGTACAGAAAATATGCAGAAACAAAATTAGATCCAAAAACTGTCTGTGTGTCTGCAGATCTAGAAAAAATTATTATGTTGCCTCGTATGGAAAATTTCAAAAAAGTGCTGTTTACCCCAAGAATTATAGCCTACAATGAAACCTTCGTGCCAGTAGGAGGAAATACAATAAAGAAAACATCACTCCCTTTCGCAGCATTATGGCATGAAGCAATCAGATGTAGAGAAAAAGAGGAAACAGAGATGCGGAAAAATTTATAATTTGGCTCGACAACTGCGCGGCGCAAAATAAAAACTGGGCCTTCATCTCTTTTTTGGTTTACATAATTAATTCTGCAAAAGTAGCAGCTAAATCTGTAGAGATACATTATTTTGAGCCAGGTCATACTTTTATGTCGGCGGACTCTGTGCATCATCAAATAGAGTTATCCTTACTTCGTCAGAAGAAAACTTGCAATTTCAATGATTTTGTGACTGCTGTGCAACAAAACGAACAGCGGAAAGATGATAACAAAAATTATTAACCCTAGTGATTTCTATACTTTCCAAGAGTTCTCGGTAACAAGTAAGAGAAACGGCAAGGGAAGCACCAAAGTATTTCTCTCAGATATTGTTTACTTAAATACCGTACGAGGATCTTTTCAGCTGGAATATAAGACACGTTTTTTGGACGAACAGACAAAGCAGCTGGACTTTTTGAAAAATCATGTTTTAAAGAACAAAGCTTTTGCTGAACCAACCTGCTACGTACCACCTTGCGGAATAGCAGAAGATAGAAAATCGAGCATTATAAAAAACCATCTCGAATTAATGGAAGACAATAGAAAAGATTTTTGGTTGAACCTGCCAGTTAGATATTAATCTTGTTTCACATCATTGTGATTTTTGATTTATTATATTCTTAAATAAATTTTTCCATTAAAAATTATATAGCGATTTTTTTCTGATATTGTTTTGCGCTGCTTTCCAATATAAACAAGCCGTATCTTCCAATCAAAGAGTTAAAAAGCAGTAGGTGTCACTTACTGCCATCTGACTACCTTCTGCATCATAGAATATGAATATAAAAAGGCAGTATCCGCTTTTACTTAGAAAAAATAAATAATTTGCAAGTAATTTTCACTGATTACGTATTTTTAAATGTTTTTACTACTAATAATAAATAGTACAACAAGTTATGCTTTTGAAATTCGTCAAATCACAGCTCAAAAGTATTTGCAACTTTTCCACCATTTCATAATTTTTTAGATACTGCTTTTCTCCATAGTTGGGCAGTGTTACTGTGATCGCTGTGTATATAAATTACGGCCATACTGTGAAGCGGTGTTGCGTTTGTGTCATGCAATATTTTTCTGTCCCAACGTGAATTCATAAATACAATAACTACTGCTTTGGATAAATCTCATGTGGCTCTGGGTTTCTTTATTGACTTCTGTAAAGCTTTTGACTGTGTGGATCATGGGATACTACTGCATAAGCTGGATAGGTACCTATGGTATAAGAGGAACACCGTTAAATTGGTTTACTTCGTATCTAACAAATCGTAGCCAGCAGGTGAAGATTGGGGATTGTGTTTCTGAGCCCAGAAGTATTAATACCGGTGTACCACAGGGGTCAATTTTGGGTCCAGTTCTTTTTATTATTTACATAAATGACCTACTTCTCCATCTTCAGGATGAAAATGGGCAATCAGTGGTTATATCATATGCAGATGATACTAATATTTTAATAACAAGTAATAGTTTAACTAGTTTAACGGACGCGGAACAACATGCTCGGAGCTTGTACAAGAAGACATGTGTGTGGCCAAAAGCGAATAAACTGTGTCTTAATAACATCTCATCATCAACTACACCTAAGTGACGGTAGCTATATAGAGTATAATGGCAAAAACACGTCGCTTATGTTTACGAAAAGTTGTCGAGAACATGCTATGCTCTAGCGATATCATCAAATCAGTGTGGCCGTTCAATCATGCGTCAGTTATACTTTGGCTGTTGTCATACCGTTTTGAAGTATGGTATTATGCACTGGGGTAGGTCATCGAATTTCAACAGAGTTTTTCTGATACAAAAACGTGCTGTGCGCATTGTTGCAAATCTTAGGAGAATGGATTCATGTGTACCAGCCTTTAAGGAACTTGGTATTTTGCCCTTGCCATGCATTTATATATACGAGCTGTTTTGTTTTGTCCATAAAAAAAAATTTTCATCAGCAAATTGTTGACCATGGTCATGATACTAGAAATAAAACATTAATGATGCCAATACAACATAGCACAACGTTATATCAAAAGGGGATCTATTAAATGGCTGCAGATTTTACTGATGACTTGATCTCCTACATTTAAAAAATGAGATGTGGGTACCACACGACTTTCTTATACTTATGGTAAGTCCTAATTTTTCAGGTACCGTTGAAGATGGTCGGTCTGGTATAAAAAACGCATGCATTAAATAAAAAATAATGCTTGAATACAACAGCAACAAAGGGATGAATCTTAAAGAAATAATTCTCAATGTTCCTTATTAAATAGAAATAGTGGTATCTACATGAAAGAGGGAAGTTTCATTCACATGCTATGGAAATAAAAGGTTTCTTCCAACACAAATCACAAACTACTTTCAGATTGCTTTTACAACATGTGATTGGTTTTGATTCGTTTGTGAGTTTATGCTAGAACAAAAGTAAAACGTGTCTATTTCACACTGACATACATGGCCAAATAAGTATATATACTTTACTCAGATATAATGCAATAATTTCAATACTGATACTTCAATATACCAACGCTACTATACCGGGTGTCCCCACGAAAACTTAATATTGAATTATTTCCGGTGTTTTTGAATACAAAAACTTTTGGATGGTTGTTCAGGATATAGGGGGACAATGAATGGTGTATTTTATAACGCCCGATTGGGTCACCCGCCGCCGTCGGCCAACCCCACTCCAAAATTTTAAACGACACCCTGTATTTTTTTGTTTGATTTTGAAGAAAAAGAAGAATTTTCTTGATATTCCTATGTGAAAAAACTAGTTACTTGCATCATGAAATTTATGAGATATTTAAAGTAAAGTTTAAGATTTCCGAATTAATAACTCAGTTAGTCATGGAAATACTTAAAACAAGTTTTATTAACAACATTTTAGTTGAATTAAATGCTCAAATTGTTCACCGTTTACATTTACACATAAATAAAGTCTATTTTCAAAAGCATTTCTAACATTTTCGAACACTTGTGGTGTTAAACTTCGACATTTCTTTGTTATTCTATTACGTAAATCAGCTATTGATTGTCGCAGCGTCTTATAAACAACAGACTTCAAATGTCCCCACAAAAAGAAATCTAGGGGAGTTGAATCGGAAACAAATTTCTAAACAGTAATGTGGCTCAGCTCCATCTTATTGCAAGCATAAATGCTCCTCCTCTATTTCATTCAAGTTTAGACACTGTATGATAAGAGGATGTTTTAGCTCTTCCAAAAACCATTTAAATTTCCCTGGAAGAATATTGGGCCAATTACTTGGTTATTAAGAATTCTAGCCCATGCATTAATTTTTTGGGGATATTCTGTGTATATTTCTCGGAAAAAGTGGGGATTTAGGTCGCTCCAATATCGACGTCGTGTCTATTCACAAGACCATTTAAGTAAAAGCAACTTTCATCACTGAAGCAAATACTTAGCAAAACTTTTCCATTTTACCGAATCATATCATTGTTATTATTTCAGAAAGTTTTCGTGTTTTCACACGATATATTAGATAACATGTTTTCTATTTTCAATTAATTTCATAAAGACTGACCGGTAGCTGAATTGTAAATACTTTTCAAACATAGTTTCCGGTAGTTCTCCAAAACAATACCATATCTTATCTCAGAGATATATAATAATTCGAAAAATGAAACAGCTTACATATATCTAACTTTGGCCATTATGAAACTGACGGAAATAAATCATTATTGGGCTCCGATTATCAAATAAACCAATGGACCACTACTACAGCACAACTATTGGAATAGTAATTGATAAGATCAAAAAGTTATAGAGAAGAAAGTAAGGTCAACACGACTTTTTTATACAAATGTACGCTCCGAATTTTTCATGTAAAAGTTGTCTCAAACTTAATTTCCAATTCTCCCATCTTCTTAATAAACCTGTGAGTAGAAGTATTACTTCCTGTCCAAATTCTTTCTATACAAAAATTTCTCCAAATCCAAATCTAAATATTATACTCTTAATAAATCTGCATAGAATGCAATATATTCGCAAACAACTGCGATTAGATAAGAGTGAAAGTACTTTTCGGTCCGAATTTTGAATTTTCTTTTATATAAAAATTATTCAAAATCAAACTTCATATTCATAATACATCTATTTAGAGCATAACTTCTGAGATATTTTCAAAAACCTATTATTCGATAAGAGAAAAAGACCTATCTACTTACCTTCCGGTAGGAATTTCGTAAAACTTGTAGTGAAATTTGATTTTAAATAAACTGCTTCTTTCGGTCTACCGGTTTCACTAAAAATCTAATCAGATCTCAAGAAGGATATTATACTTGTAAATATAAAGAATAGGATTGATAGCTTTAGTCGCTTGGCAGTTATCATAGTTAGTGAGGGAGAGGCGAGGAGAGAGAATTTTTAGGTATCAAAACGTGGACATTTGTCAAAATCTCGAGATCGAGAAAGAGTGTCAAGCAGCATATCTTGCATTGACGCCTGAAATAATAAAACAACTTAGGTACTGAATTCACGGAAAATGAATTTATAGATATCGTTTACCTGCAATGTATGTGTAGTTTTTGTTTTTACTTTCTTATACGTAGTATAAGGAAGTATTGTGATGATGAAAATTTTCGACCTCGAGATTTTTGCAGACGTTTTGAAGTCCCCTGATACCAAAAAAATGAGGTGTGGCCACCACACGACTTTCTTATACGTATGAAAGTGTTACTTCCGGTCCGAATTTTGAAATTTCATTTATACAAAAAATATTCCAAATCCAACTCTAAATACTTTTGTACTCTTCATAAATATATATAGAATGCATAATTTACGACATATTTGCAAAAAATCGCTATTCGATAAGAGTAAAAGTGGTACTTGCGGTCTGAATTTTGAAATTTTTTTTATACAAAAGATATTTAAAAGTATGTTCTAAATACTTTTATACTCTTAATGTACTTGCCTAGAAAGCATGACTTGCGAGATATTCGCAAAAAACTGATTTTCGATAAGAGTAAAAGACCTACTTCCGGTAGGAATTTCGAAAAACTTTATTAAAACAATTTTTCTCAAATTTAATTTTGAGTACATTTGAATTCTTTATAAATTTGTTTAAACTTAGTAATTGACGAAATATTTGCAAAATTCGATTTTTTCACTGAAGTAAACTACTACTTCCGGTCTGCCGATTTTGCTCAAAATCTAATCAGTTCTCAAGAGGGAGATTATATTCGTAAATACAAAATTTGGAATTGATATCTGCAGCGGTTTGACTGCTATCGTGGTCACACACAGACACACACACACACACACAGAGAGAGAGAGAGAGAGACACACAGACACACAGACATTTTTTAAAAACCACTTTTTTGGTATCAGGGGACCTCAAAACGTGGACATCTGCAAAAATCTCGAGGTCGAAAATTTTCATCATCACAATACTTCCTTATACTACGTATAAGAAAGTAAAAGTGGTTTTTAAAAAATGTCTGTGTGTCTGTGTGTGTGACCACGATAGCGCTGAAACCGCTGTAGATATCAATTCCAAATTTCGTATTTACGTGTATAATCTCCCTCTTGAGATCTGATTAGTTTTTCAGTAAAATCGGTAGACCGGAAGTAGCAGTTTACTTCAGCGAAAAAATCGAATTTTGACAATATTTCGTCAACTACTAAGTTTAAACAAATTTATAAAGAATTCATATATACTTAAAATTGAAATTGAAAATAATTTTATTTAAAAAGTTTTTCGAAATTCCTACCGGAAGTAGGCCTTTTACTCTTATCGAAAATCAGTTTTTTGCGAATATTTCGCAAGTCATGCTTTTAGACAAGTACGTTACGGGTATAAAAGTATTTAAAACATAATTTTCAATATCTTTTGTTTAAAAGAAATTTCAAAATTCAGACCGGAAGTACCACTTTTACTCTTATCGAATAACGATTTTTTGCAAATATGTCGTAAGTTATGCATTCTATATATATTTATCAAGAGTACAAAAGTATTTAGAACTGGATTTACAATATTTTTTGTATATATGAAATTTCAAAATTCGGACCGGAAGTAGCACTTTTACTCTTAGCGAACAGCACTTTTTTGATAATATCTTGCAAAGTATGCATTCTATAGAGATTTATTAAGAGAATAGAAGTACTTAGAATAGGATTTTGAATAATTTTTGTATAAAAAAATTCTTAAAATTCTATAATTTGAAACGCTCATACGTATAAGAAAGTCGTGTGGTGGCCACACCTCATTTTTTTATCAGTCGGTACAACTATTAATTTTTTTGTTGCACGTTTGTTAAGGCTTTATATTTGCTGTGATAAGTATTTAACTGATGACTTGATCTCCTACATATTAAAAAATGAGATGTGGGTACCACACGACTTTCTTATACTTATGGGAAGTCCTAATTTTTGACACAAGTACATACATATTTTAAATATGTAGAAAAGCTGTTTTAAATTAAGTTCTAAATATTGTCATCTCCTTAAATAATCTGTGCGGAATACAGTATTTACAAAATATTTGCAAAATTTTCGACCTTGAAAATTTTGCAGATATTTACTGTTTAAAGTCCCATAACACCTCTTGAAATCTAACTAGATTTAAAGTGAAATCCGTAGACAGGAAGTTATAGTTTACTTTGGCGAAAAAATCAAAATTTACTAATATCCTAATTTCTAAATTTCTTAAGAATACGAAAGTACTAAAAGCTATATTTAAGGAGTGCAATAATTTTGCTATTTAAAAAATATCAAATTTGGACCGGAAGTTACACTTCTACTCACATATTTATTCAGAGTATGAAAGTATTTAAAACTTAATTTGGTATAAGTTTAACATAAGAAATTCTTAACGTACATTCGTATAAGAAAGTCATGTGATGCTCACACCTCACTTTTTATCAAAAATTCGGAATGTACATACATACATATGAGAAAGTCGTGTGGTGTGCACACCTATTTTTTTTACTTCTTTCTCAAAGAGTAGTATTCAGTTTGTTAATACTTTAACTGTATTTTTACATATTAATACCTGTCGAAGGGGATGTTTTCTAAAAAAAGAAAAAAGTCTGGCGTTTGTCTCTCAGCAATGATGATCGTAGCAACCTCAAAGCCGCTTCACAAACAGTGTAGCCATAACATGAGGTTACTGATATACTGACAGCTTATGTTTTTAGTGAATGTTAGGTTTCTATTAACACTTGCACTTCCGGTCCATGTATACATAGAATTGCATTTAGTTAAAACTAAAAATATATGTATACAGGCTGTCCCAGAAATAAAAAGACGGAGTAGCAGAAATCGGAAACTAGATTGTGTAAAAAAGTACCCTCAAAATATCAAGTCTTTATTCGTGCGCAGACGGCAGAAAAAAAATAATAAAGAATTCAATTGGCCTTACGCCGACCCTGGACTAAATATCCACCTGCTTCACTTTCACAATCGGTCCTTTTCAGGACCACCATATTACTTGTGTTAAAAAAAAAGGAAGAGGAATAGATACTTGATAATAAATATCAAACCATTAATTATTTTATTTTTACACCTGCTAGAAAAAAATAAATACATTCTTGATATTCACTACGATTTATTACATATTCTAAAATAATAATAATCAGCTGTTTCCGACTACAAACACATTAAAGAGCAACAACCTTCCCATTTTAAAAATAAAAACAATCTTTTATTGTCTGCAATAAAGTACGTCGCCCATCTGGGTCAACAACCGACTATATAGCTGCGATATCTAGACGCATCGGGCAAAAAATATGTTTTATATGAATGAGTACGATTTAACGTTTTTTCCCCGTTTTATACAAATAAAAGCGTATTTTTCTATGAATGCCTGTTTGTTTCTATTTACAAATGAGCATTCTTACGTGTATTTATAAACATATATTCTGTGCCAGGTCCGTAATGAAATTTTTTATCTACAAAACAACATAAAAAATTAAATTTTTAATTTCTTCGTTATTGCGGTATAATTGGGCCTGTTTCTGCTCGGACTTTACATACCTGCTACTCCGTCTTTTTATTTCTGGGACACCCTGTATAGGTTCTGCTGCACAAAACATTCGATAAACGATTTCAAATTATTAAAGTAAATTTTATTTATTTTCATAATGCAATAGCTTAGGAATAAAATCAATTATTAATTTACAATCGCCAAAAGAACATGCAAGCTGTGGCCAACCCCTAGAGAGTTCGGGGTTTTCTTATGATCCAAATATATTTATGGAAAATAAAGGTAAGTATATTGGTTTTTGTAATTTTTATATTTCTTATTTTTATTCTTATAATCTCGACGACTTTTGGAAGAGACTGTAGAATATATGCTTTGTAGATTATACATATAGGGCTTTATTGACATAGATTATTAATATGAGAATAATTTTTAATCACTTAATAATAATTAGTAAAGAGCAATTAAATTCATCTATAATAGTACGTTTGAAAATGTTAATATATTTCAATTAATTATATCCTGAATATAAAATTTGTAAGTTTTAAGTGGGCCACAAAAAAAAATATCAATCAAATCATTAATTGCAATAATATTTATTATAGATTTGGTTTTATTATATCTGAGATGTATTCAATAATTGTTATTTTCTTATTACAAATTTATCACATCCTTAATTGAATGATGCAATAATGTCCTATCAACAAAAATAAGTCATTTTATCAATAATAGTGACGCTCGTTTGAAAATCTAAAGTATAATGTATTTATAAATTTGTATTTTAATCACCAATATTATGTAATATAGTACTTAAATGTGTACGAGCCTGATTAAAAAATACGACGATCGTTTCAATAAATAAAAATGTAATATAATATTATATATGTACATACACTATTGACCGTTTCCTTTAAAATACTTCCCCTTGCTTCACTTATTCCAACCTACCACTTTTTGACACAATTCTGGGAGTAATGTGTCTAGATTTGCTGATTTATTCTTGTTAATGTAATGGAGGGTATAATTTTTTCTAAATAAATTTCTATCTTGTAAAAAATTTTATACATTAGAATTAAACATCTTCTATTTGTCTATGATGATGGAATTCAAAAATAAATTAATTTAAGGCCTACATTTTTTTGTAAAAATGCCGCTATGTAGGTATATGCCATTTCATAAACATGGGCAATATCGAACAAGAATAATATCCATACTATTTTATGAATATATTTAGAAAATATAACAAATATACAGTAGCAAACATTCAGAAAATACAATACTACATTTAAAAGGCGAATGGCCTTCATCACAGTATGTGGGACAGGGATCGTAGTCTTTGTCGATTTAGAAGGGTTCAATATCTAATGAAATGACCAACGCCCCCCCCCCCCCCAATATATATTTATTCCTTTTTTTTCTTATTAATTCAACACCACGCTCTTAATATATATTGAAGCAACAACATGGAATCCAAAATAACAACATTAAAACATAAATTGACCAAGATGAACGAAAGCCCCGAGACTTATTAGTGTGGGACACTTTTCGTGCAACTCCAGAAGCTAATAAACCATTTATCATTACAACCAGCCGAAAAAGGATATTTTCGAGCCAAATGTATTTATTTCATTGAATGACAAGTTTGAAAGCAATATATAGAATTTCAAGTTATAATAAATAAGAACACCAACTCTTTAACATTTAGAAAAAAAAAAAAAATAATAAATCTACTTCAGGAAATGACAACCTTCCTTGTTTTTTGGTGAGGGACTGTGCTACTATTTTCGCTAAACCTTTATGTGAGATTTTCAACTTGGCTCTACACGCGTGCGTCTCTCCGGATGATTGGAAGATTGCGAGGATCTGTCCAGTTTTTAAAAAAGGTGACGCTAACAACCCCAACAACTACCGCCCTATTGCCATTATCCCTGTTTTTGCAAAGATCTTTGAATCAATTATTAATGAACGAGTCGCCTTTCTCACCAAATCGTGTATGTCCTTCCACCAGCATGGATTTACATCAAGAAGATCAACAATCACCAATTTAACCACATTATCCCAAGAAATAGCTGAGACGCTGGACATGGGTGGACAATTGGATGTGATATACACAGATTTCTCAAGTGCCTTTGACAGTATTGACCACTCAATATTGCTCCGCAAACTGAGTTATTTGGGCTTCGATAACGCACTAGTCTGCTTTTTTAAATCTTACCTGTCAAAGCGCCAGAACTATGTCTATTATAATGGCTTCAGATCCCTTCAGTATGTGTCATCATCTGGTGTACCACAGGGCTCGAATCTGGGTCCTCTTTTATTTAATCTATTTGTTAACGATCTTATTAGCACGATTCAATGTACTGTTTTGGCTTATGCTGACGATATAAAAATTTATCATAGAATAGCGACTTCTTCGGATGTCGATATACTTCAGCGAAACTTGGATATAATTTTTGCCTGGTGCAGGAGCAATAAGCTATATCTCAATATAGACAAGTGCTGCTCTGTCACTTATACTAGGAAGATAAATTTCATTCGTTCAGAGTATCATATTGACAACATATATATATCTACTTTGTCATCCGTTAAAGACCTGGGTGTTTTTTTTGATTCTGCACTTACGTTTTCTGAGCATATATCATCCGTTACCGCTTCTGCGCATAGAATACTTGGCTTCATTATTCGTACCTGTCATTGTTTTTCTAACTTACAAACGATATGTTCCCTCTTCTATGCCCTCGTTATCAGCAAACTAGAATACGCATCTGAGGTGTGGTTCCCGATATACCATGTTTACTCGAACGCAATTGAACGGGTGCAAAGAAGGTTCCTGAAATACCTATCATTTAAACTAGATGGCTTCTATCCGATTCAGAATACTGACTACGGCGCATTGCTCTTGAGACATAATTTTAGAGCACTATCCGAAAGAAGAACTGACATCAGCGCTTCCTTCATGAATAACTTACTCTTCAGTGTATTGGATGCTCCGGGGTTGCTTTCTAGGGTGAACATCCTGGTTCCACGTCTTCAGTCGAGGGCAAGCAAGTTAATTATGGTTCCGACGCCCAGGACGAATATTCTATACAAAGCGCCCTTATATCACGCTGCTATAAATTTCAATAATCGTCATGAGTAACTTGTGCGATTTTAGTGTCAATTTTCCAATTTATTAATTGTTGTTTTTGTTGTAATCATGTGATACATCATTTCATAATTTGAACATTGTATTATCGAGCATTTCTGTAATTGTATTGCCCCATTTGGAATTTTCTGTTGGGTAATTAAGAAAGTTATTATTATTATTATTATTATTATTATTATTATTATTATTAGAAATGATATTTCTTTTGCAATGATAATAGCGATCGCTTCATTGCAGTAATAGCGTTGAACAAAATAATGTCAAGAGTAAAATATTTCCCAATCTTTTACCAATTCCCACTTTATTCCTTAGAGAAAGCGCATAATTTTTTTGGCTGCTACTAAGCTAGAAGCTTGACAGTATCAAATATTACTCGTTTTACATCCAAACTGGATCCATCATCAGATTCAACATATAAGTAAAATAGCACGTCAACCGATACGAGTTAGGTCAATAACACTAGTTAAATTTCAACGAAAGACATGTTCATCTCCAACCGTCTTTGCACTCAACTTATGACATTTCATTATTATTAGGCAGGAATTTATTTTGGCCTTAACATTTCTTATAGTTTTCAGATTCCTTAAGTTAGTCGGTAAGTAATTTAAAAGTCTTGGAAGAACATGTTTTCTTAGTCTCAAGTCGAGGAACCTCCATATCACACCTCTGAATTGCCTAGTGTTGTAAATATGTTGCCGTAATTCCAGCATATCGCGATTAAAGTAGGGGAAGGGTGGGCAAAGTGACATAGTTAACGTTTGAAAAATTCTCACATCTTCAAATGTGCTCCATAGAATCCCAAATTATGCTCATTTGGTTTGAATGTTATTGGTGGTTAAAACCCCAAAAAATGGTTGCCGCATCGTATCACACTCAACTAAAATACTATTTTTTATGCATGGAGGTAATATTTCACTTTGCCCGAGTTAATGCGGGCAAAGTGAAAATAGGGTCTGGGCAAAGTGAAATGATATAATAACTGAAATAAACACATATCTTTTATTTTCTTCTAAATTTAGGTCATAAAAATACGGAAACAGAAAAAAAAATAAGAAGAAAAAATAATATAATCTCAATAATAAACTAAATATTGACAAACGGAGAAAGCTCTGGAACAAGGAAGAAACCTCTTCGCATTTTCTTTGGCTCGCCAATGATCATGTGTAGGTCGCTGTAGGAATATGTCATTAGATCCTCTTTCACGGGGCATCGAAAAAATTTCTGAGTTTTTTCCATACATTTTACATTGACCCCATCTCTGGATTTATCTATAACCAAACCTGGGAAAAGATTTCCTCCATATTTGACAGCAACCCAGCTATCTACACTAATTATATCTGATGTGATGGTCTGGTTATTGTTTCTGTCACATCTGTCTTCATCTATTGAGAACTCGGGCTCCTCAGAGCCATTATCACTACTTAGGTTGAGGCTCGTGTCAGTTTCAGTGTCTGACGGGAAAAGGTGTTTTTTGACTACCTTGGCTCTCTTTTTTGACTCTTTTTCTCCTTGTCCTGTCTCTTTCCTTTTTAATTCTTCAATAGCAGGTGTAGTTGTAGCTACAATGGTGGTGCCTCTGCGCCTCTTACCCCTAGAACGCAGCGTCGCCTCATCACCAGTGCCTGGCCCATCCTCGTGAGGAATGGGTAAAATATCGTAAGGTGAAACAATTGTCGGTGTCGGAAGTGTCTTTGTTGAAGGAGTTGAAGTTGAGGGTATTGCAAGCTGGTCGTCAGTCCTAAGCAATCGGATGAGTACGGACTCTTGGAAAAATCAGTGCCGGGGGAATATAATTTTCAGTGGCACTGAAGCAAATTTCGGCAGTAACCAGAGTTCCCCTCTCGGCTGATGACAATACGCCCACCTGCTTCTTCCCTTTCCTAGATATTATTTTATATGGTCTGTTCGGTACTGTCGTAATTCCCGTTTCATCACAATTGTACACTCTATCTGGGGAGTAGTGATGAGTTTCGTACAACCCTTCAAGAAGATCAAAGAACTTAGTAACATTCACTTCATTAAATGAAGTTTTTTCAGGAAGGCGTAAAGACAATTCTGGGTGTGGTTTCAGAAAGCCATTCAACCAGTCCTTCCCAGCTTTTTGATCAATTTTATTAAACGAATGTTGGAAGGCAAGATGCCTAAGATCTGATCTTGTTGCACCAAAGAGCCGTGCTTCCATTTGTAGGAGATATTCAACAAGGATGTTTTCCTGATCAGAACTAAACACGGGCCGAAATCGTTCCAATCCTTCCATTGCTCCTTCTTTGATTGGCTTCTTCAATCTTCGAAATAGTGTTGCAACTGGAACGTTATGGACCCTCGCCGCGGCGTTTATTTTTGCCCCTTCATTAACGGCTCGCAGTGCCGCATTCATCTGTTCTTTATCCCACATTTGTTGGTTCGTTTTTCTTTGATATTTGTAAACCATTTTGTTACTAGAACAAAATAGAAAGAAAAATAAAGGAATTTCCAACATTGCGGGTAAAGTGAAATATTATTTCACAATGCCCGTCATATCAAATTTCACTTTGCCCGCCGTGACACAATAGGAATAGAAGGGTAATAACTATTTTGAACACAGTGAGAATGGGCTGTTTATTGGTAAATATAATCTCAACTGCCTGTTTTGCCGAAAGGCAAACAGTGAATCAAGAAAAAGATTACAAAAGCTATAATAGGGCTTTAAAAAGTTTGAAATATACTTACAGTTTTTCCGACGAAATTACTAACAGTTCTACACAAAACCACTTGCTTTGCAGAGCGCCGCCATACTACCATCCTAGATGTCTCAGCTGGTAAAAGTCCCTATATATGGCAATACATGACAAAAATTATGAAAGACAGGCATTTTAATGTTAAATTTCACTTTGCCCGTCTATTTCACTATACCCGCCCTTCCCCTACGTACCAACGTGAAAGAAACAGTTTTTTCACTTTTAATAAACATTAATTTTTGTAAGTTATAGACATTCTCGATTTTGCTTTCTCCCAGTACTTCTAATAATTCGATTCAGCGTGAGTTGAAGTCTTTTAAGGTGACAAACAGAAAAAAGCATAACCCCATACTGTAATAGCATACAATATGATAAGACTCGATCAGGCAGTGATAAAGCAATATCAAAATTCTTTGCAGTAACATACCAGACAAATAATAGACAGCACACGCAAAATATTTTAATTTCTTTTGTATCCCATTTATATGCTCGTCCCACAAAGAGTACTGATCAATAGTTATCCCTAGATATTTCTGTTGTGCAAAATGTATAAATATCTGATAGTTACAAATTTCGTAAATATTGTTTTCTAGGTTCTGGGGCCTATTCCATAAAAATACTTTGCAACTTTTCACTTTGCACTTTACACTTTTCAGTAGATTTCTGTTACATAAAATGTATTTTGGAAAAGTTGCAAAGTAAAATTTGAAAAGTGCAAAGTGCAAAGTAAAAGCGTAAAAATCAAAGGTTCTGTTTCATAAAACAAAATAAATGTAAACTAATGTCACAATTGCTTTGCACTTTGCAATATAAACTGTAAAGTAATTTTTCTATTTGCAATGAGCAAACGAACGGTCGCCAATCAAAAAAAGCTTGCCGTATTGGCACTAATCGAAGAAAAAAAAGGAATATTGTTTGGAAATTTCAAAAACGTTAATGCTAAGGAAAAACAAGCAGCTTGGCAATCTGTACTGGACAAGGCTGAAGCACTGGAATTGGCTACGGCTGATAGAAGTTGGACGTTTGCTCGTGATTGCCTTTTTGGGGTATGGAAGAGCCGTACATTATCTAGTGAGTAATATATTTTCTAAATGTAAACAAATATTAAACTAAGCACTTAATTTAGAGAGAGACAATGCGAGAAAAACGGGTACGGAAGGGGGAAAGGATAAAAAGTTAGACGAGATAGATTTGGCCATATTAAAAATTTTGGATGCAGAAAGTGCTGCTGTTACAGGACTGGAAATGCCAGAATCTGACGTCGGCACTGGGGACGGACTACTATTTCTCCCATTAGATGAGATAGATGTTGTGGAACAAGAACCACGTGCTTCGAGCGAAATCACGGCGCCTACATCAAAAAAAAGAAAGAAGGAAAATTCCCAGTCTCAATACCAGACTCTAAAAGAAGAGTTGCTACGAATTGAAATATATAGAAGAAAACTACATGCGCTCAAATTAGAAAGAGAACTGGGCATTGACGTGTCAGAGTACACAAATCCTCTCTTTCAATAGTTTTGTTTTTGTATTTTAAAAATTTATAAGTTGTACAATTAAAAAAATAATTTTGTTTAATGTTTAAATATGAAATAAGGACAATAACTACGAACGAAAAAATGCACAATTATCGAAAAAAATTTAAAAGTCTTTCCATTTGTTGAATACCATTAGGATCCTCTTCATGTTCATCTTCCATATTAGGATCATCATCCATGTCTTCGTGAAGTTCATCTCCAACTATGACATCCTCGTTTTCGCAAGCGATATTGTGCAGGGTTGCACAACAAATTACCACAAGAGCAGCATGTGTTGGAGATAATCTTAGATAATTTAGGCAAGGAAATCGTTCTTTCAAAATATCGAAGCTGTTTTCTATTAGCCGCCTTGTTCGCTTGTGAGCCCGATTGAAACGTTGCTCAACAGGATCATTCGGATTCCTGTTTATTGGAGGAATAAGCCATTCTTTCAGTCCATAAGCGCTGTCACCTAAAACAACAGCTCCAGGAAATGGTCTCCAACCCCCATCGAAGCGATGGGAAATCCGTGAATTTCTCAAGACCCGCGCGTCGTGAACGCTTCCTGGCCAGTTTGCATTCACTGCGTAAAATTTGAAATTGGGCCCGCAAATCATCATTGCATTTAAAGAATGATTACCATGTCGGTCAACATACTGTTCCTCATTTACTCTTGGTGCATCTATATTTATGATGGTCCCATCCACACATCCACACACTGAAGGAAAGCCTCCTTTTCTAAAAAATTCCTGAGATATTTCTGGATTCTCAGGCCAACATACAACGCGTCTAAAAATCCTGTTGATTATTGCCCTTGCCACACGTTGAATGACTCTACATACGGAGGCCTTCGTTATCCCGTGCATGGCTGCTATACCATGATACTGGCCACCATTACCAAACCAATGCAATGCAACTAGGAGCTGCTGCTGAGGCGTCAATGCATGGTTTCTTCGAGTTGGTCGAGCAAGATCAGCCCCTATGGCTAACAATATCATTTCTACCCCGGGTGGGAAAAGTCGAAAGTACTCTTTAAACACAAAATTATTCATGATATTAAAGTTAATCCGTTCTTTAAAATTTCTACGAGGTACTTCATCATCACTCTCGTCGCTAGAGAAAATCAAATTGTTACAAAACATTTGTACAAGACCAAGTCGTGAACCACTGATAGAGCAAAAACGTCACGATGACATTTATCCAAACATTGCAAAATGCGACTGAAAAGTTCGAAATCTGCAAAGTCAACTAACGTACTTTATGAAACACAAAGACTTTGCACTTTTCAAAATTTAACAAGTGCAAAGTGCAAACTGAAAAGTTGCAAAGTAGTTTTATGGAATAGGCCCCTGGTGAATACATTCATCAGTGTGAACACGATGCGATGTGCATACCTTTGATTTTTTGGTATTAATTGAATTTTTTTTTATCATGTGCCAGAACTGAAACCTGTAGAAGTCTTATTTTAATTTACTATCCATACTTTATGTGCAGAAATGATTAGAGTATTATCAGCGTACAGGTAATGGTCACATCCACGGAAATCCCGGTTAATGTCGTTCACGTAGACCAAATAGGACAGAGGTCCCAAGATACTGCCTTGGGGAACACCACAATTTATTTCTTTATGATCACTAAACGTTTGGTTTATTTTGACACATATTTTTTTGTTATGTAAATAGCTAGCACACCACGACAAAATATAGTAGCGTATACCAATTCTGTTCAGTATCCGAAGAAGTTCCTCATGATCAATGCTGTCGATGGCCGAATTGCTTGTTGTTAAGGATTTTGAATGTTGTTAAATAATCGTTGAGTTTGTCTCCAATGTGCTTTTCCATGATTTTATCTAAAACAGACAAGATGGCGATTGGTCTAATAATTATTACTACCGATGCTCGAATACCGTCTGCCCCAGGGCCCAAGGTGATTTTTTGCGTTTAAATTCAGGATTACGTTAACCACTTCTTGTGTCGTGATTTCCGGCAAATTATAGGATTGCATCTGTATATTTTCCCTGGACTGGACATTGGTCCCATTTTCATCGTCGAATAAGGTTTCACTATACTTATGAGCTTTCTTCAAAGGATTAATGTATACAGAAGCAAATCTATTAGCAATTTCCCTATCCCTGACATCTAGAAAAATAGTGCTCCAATTTGATGAAGTTTTTTCCCAGTACGCTATTAATGGTTTCCTACCTTATTTTCGTATTATTTTGATATCTTTCAAATCGATATGATCTTTAGTGCGCTTGAGAACTGATTTTCTTTGGCTGAAAACTTAGCCTGAACTTCAACTGGAACATCGGTAACATCAGAAAATGTCCCTTCAAGGATCAATTAGTTGAATACCAGTTTTCTGAATTCCGTTAACAGCGTTAGAAATTGTTGCAGTCACTGTTCGACCAGGATTTGCATATAACCACTTTCTCACTCCCTGATTTTAATAAGTGCTTAGCGCCCGTAGAAAGTTCACATACAACGGTTGCCCTGACGGGTGTAAATACACATCGCGGTCGGTGCTTGGTGTCTACAGTGCCGGATCTAGGAAATTTCTTAAGGGGGGCAGTCAGCACCATGCCGCCCTTGTAGCTATTTTCACTATATAGGTAATGCAGTAATAAATTCCATTTTGCCGCCCGGGGCAATTGCCTCCTTTTGACCCCCCCTTAATCCGGTACTGCTTGGTGACCAGTATGTTCACCCTCTAGAAAATGGGCCTTATTATACTGACTGGTTTTTACATAGTGAACGCAATAACTTCATCCACATAAGACCCACCTGTCATCCACTCTGAGTCTTGATAATAAGCAACAGCTGAGGGAGAAGCATTATCTATAAGCTCGGGCTTGATATTTAAGGTACTATTATGATGCAGTGTGCTTCATTATGTGAAAACAATGAAATAACCCAAACAGATTAATTTTAGCTTGCACATTAAGTGGACTTCATGTAAAATAGTAATTTTCGGATCTGATAATTTTAATTATTGACTTTTTTTTATAAAGATTTACCACTAATATGACTTGAACATAGATCTCGCGATTGCCGATCATTTACTCGCCCTATATTATAGTGGGAATGTACCATAAGAATAAATTTACTAAAATGCCAGCGAATTATCCTTTACAAATTAGCTTCAAAATTAGTTTCTGGACTTCTAATACA
The DNA here is from genome assembly GCA_963170755.1 of Amphimallon solstitiale. Taxonomy (NCBI): domain Eukaryota; kingdom Metazoa; phylum Arthropoda; class Insecta; order Coleoptera; family Scarabaeidae; genus Amphimallon; species Amphimallon solstitiale. Next base: position 21,204,369 of record OY720684.1, read on the forward strand.
AACACGAGCCCGTTATCGATACCTTGTTCTTGTGATTTTATTTATAAAATTATTGAGTAAAGTTGTTGCTGCTTCTTAAATTCTGTTAATTTGTTCATCTCACGTGTTTATTTCAGAGGCGTAAATGATTTCTTTTATTTGTCTCTATACTTGAACTTCCAGGGACGTTTGACCAGGGTTCCTGGTCAGGCCATGTTTTCTTCCATGGTCCCTCTCATCCAATCCATCTGTTAAGTATTCATTCGTCCAACAAATCTCCCAAAGCTCGGTGATAGTCTGTAGTTCATCCTGCACATTATGACACATTTTCCAGAGGTACGGCTTCCAGTAACTCCAAAAAATTATTGCGTAAAAATTCCACATCAGCTGCGCCATTTTTTTCGGCAAAAAATGAGAACTGACTAAATTACTTCCATCCACACCAGTGGCGGCTCGGGGTGGTTCACATAGGGAGTGCATAATTTCAAAATTAAAAAGTATAATACTAGAACGCTTACCCAATCTTTATAAGTTTCAACGACATACTGTTCCAGACAGGTACTGTTCATTGTACAGTTTGTTTTGAGAGAATAGTAAATATATCACTACAGTTTGATTACATCTGACGATAAACGAAGTCCATTTTGCGTGTCCTTGACTTGCAGAACAGTTCTATCACTTTTTCATTAAAATTTGGGAAATCATTTATAAATTATTTTTCACAAGATAACATTGTAATGGCATTTAATCTGACTTCTTTCATTGTATTTCTCAGGAAAGTTTTTATTCTCTTCAGCCGTGAAAACTGGCGTTCCGCTTTAGACGTTGTCATTGGGATTGTAATGACAATTTTTAAAAGCTTAACAACTTCATTAAAGGTGTCGCTTAATCCATCCAGCAGAAGGCCTAGCAGACCTACAGCACTGACTTCTATATTTTGCCTAAATTCTTCTTTAGAAATAGAACACTTAATTCAGTTCGTAGTCTGCTTTCATTGAGGCATGGATAAAATTTTACTGCTTCTTTAAGGCAATCTTCCGGAAATTTTTTTTGAAGAGAGGAGAACTGTTTAAAAGAAATTAAGTTTGCTAATATTAAGTGCCCTGTATACCGAAATCTAGTTTTTATTTCAAGCAAAATAATATCGCACACTTCAATAGTTTCCCTCCGTCTTTGGCTACCATCAGTTACTCTTCGTCGCGTTGATGGTCGAGGAGTCAGTTCTGAGTCATTTTGTTTAACCAACTGATTATCTGTGTCAGCGATTTCGGTTCGAATTTTTCCAATAGCGCGTTCAAAATTATCTAAATTATTCTTGATTTTTAATGCATCTGTATTGACATTTTGTAATTGATTAAACAATATGTCCACATGTGGGATAATTTTATGAAAGAAAGTTAACCAATAGATAAAATTTTCCTCCTCTAAAATTCGCAAATTGGCACCAGCTTGATGAATGGTAGTTTGTAAACTAGCTTCTCCCTCGATTTGTTCTAGAGCTTCAATTATTTCTTCTCGTTGCTCATATATTGTATTCACTGTCCTAGAATTGAAGTTCCATCTTATTTTTGAAGAACGAGGTAAGCTTTTTCTCTGAAGGAATTCTTCCAATCTTGTAGCTCGTTGTGGTGAAGTGGAGAAAAAAGTACATAATCCCGTCAGATTGCCAAAAACAAATCTGCAATTACTACTGCTCGATGTAGCATGTGACATAATAAGATTTGTCTGATGTGCGTAACAATGTACAAAATTGGCCCTTGGATACTGGTCTTGGACATGTCTTTGCACGCCGTTAATAGCACCACTCATGACTGCTGCCCCAGCATAGCTCTGTGCAATCAGTTTTTCTGGGTCATCAACAAGCAAACTAATTTCGTTAAGGATGGAGGCAGATAAAGAATTAGCATCATGTCCACTAGGCAGAAGAAATTTCCAAAATCTTTCGACCGGTCTCGCATTCACAATATATCTTAAAACAAGCACCAACTGAAACTGATTGGACATATCTGTGGTTTCATCAGCTATCACAGATATGATGTCGGTTACTTTAATTTCACTGGAAACTTGTTCATAATACACGTTCAACATTGAATCAAGCAGCTCATTCTGTATCGTTTTTGATAATCCCTTAAAAACCGGTGCTGCTTCGATGTGATCTCTGAGCGATTTATCCAATTCTGCCGTAAAATTGATCAATTCTCGAAAAATGCCCTTGGCATTCGACGTTTGCCGTTCATCATGACCCCGAAGTGCCAGTTCAAACGCGCCACAAAATCTAATGCAATTTATTATTAAATTTAACACATGCCTATTTTTTGTTACCTGTTCATTGTGTTGTTGATCTGCTTTTCTATATGATGAATCTAAAACATTCTGAATGTTATTTTTTCCTAACATTCTTAGACTAAATATATTTTTCAAATGCCCTTCGGAATTTTCATGTTTCGTAATTTTAGCACTAAGATGAATTAAGTCTTTTATTCCGTTCTTTGACCAAGACGGTTCACCACCAAACAAAAGATACGGAAAACAAAACAAAGTATTTTTAATTTCACACCCACAAATCCAGTTATTTTTCTGATAAATATTCATTTTGAATTTTCTTATAACGTCTTTACCTTTAACAGATTGTTTACTTTCTAAACATAATTGAGGCATCGGCCGTTTAAGATTTTTTATTGCGATTTTTTCATCATACGTTAACCGCGAAAACGTGTTATTCTGTAACGCAGAGACGAAATTCATCTTACAACAGCGGTGAGCAGACTGGAAATCTTGCTCACACGCTATGTATTATACGATATGGAAGTAGAACAAAATACAGTTCTCCCCACCTTCAATGTAATATTAATGGCTTAACGGAGCAACGGTTGGGCTTTGCTCATGGGTATGTTTCTCTCGGTGGAAGGGGTAAACATTCGAATAATTTCTCGTCTTTACATCCGTGCGCTGTTAGTCGTCATTATATCTGTGACGACAATCGGTGCATGTAGGTTGTGCCGCACACGCCACGTTCCTGTTCAATAACTATGAATACGTAATAAATAAATACTTTCACAGTTAGTCGCCGCATGGTTTGTTTTGTTTCAAAATTCCAGGGGGTGCAATTGCTCACTTGCTCTCATTAAAGAGCCGCCACTGATCCACACATTTACAGTATATCTGTAGCTCAGCTTGCAATTTAATAACAAAATTATATGATAGGCATGTAATTATCAAAGAGTATATAAAGATATTTTTATTTTAACAATGTACTTATTTATTATTCAATATAATTTTCAAATAAATTTCAAGATAATACACTTTTCTACTAATTTATACAGAAAGAAGTAAATGTCTAGCGTTTGCTTACACCGTTAAAAAAGCAATAGATTAATGGATAACGAGTGATAAATGGTTCAAAAGTAGATACATAGCTAGTAGATAAAACACGTAGAATGAGAACGTAATGCATATTTCGATGCCTTGACCTAAATACAAAGAAAACAAATAGACAATGTATTCACCCTTAACACTCATTCCTCTGTCGCTATATTTTCACATTAAAAATTCATCATAACTCACTACTTTATTATTAATGCCCAACAAGTGGAATAATCGTATATAATTTATTAGAAATATGTATCTAATCGAAATTATTATTTGCATGTATTATTTCAGTATATTATTACAACTTCGCATGGAAGGATTATGGAGATGCTACTCTCTTGGGATTATTAAATATGGTAAAAGTACTGGCTTTTGCTATATCCGAGGGTAAGGTTGCTGTTCATTGTCATGCAGGTAAATATAAACAAAAAAAAAATGGGAAACCAATCGCCATTCTAATTGTTTGATAATATATTACTTTCTGTTCATATAGGATTAGGACGTACTGGTGTGTTAATAGCTTGTTACTTAGTATATTCTTTAAGAGTAGAAGCTAACGATGCAATTAAATATGTTAGGTACAAAAGACCTGGATCAGTACAAACAAGAGGTCAAATAATATGTGTAAGACATTTCGCCAACTCTGTACTTCCTCAAAGTATAATTTTTTATATTAAGTACGTATTTTAAATTAATTTAAAACATGTTATTAATAAAATTACTTCTTTTAGAGAAAATGATAAGGAAAAATATATGTCACCGTTTACACTTCAAAGATATTTGCGAAGGCAAAAAATTATGCTGCACGGTTATGACGAAAGAATCTTCAAAAATTTGCCAAAAGTAAAAAACACACTCAGTTGACAAGAAGCCAACCGTTTAATTAATCGTACCATTTTTTTAGATCATCCATGTTATTTGCGAAAGAATATTAAAATTATGCGGCTGTTGGTTGGATGAATTTCCAAATACATCCAATGTTCCAATTACGATAGATTTCTGGTATGAAAAGCAAGGAAATAGCTTTAAAAGACATGAAAGTTTGTACAGCATATGTGGCAGTCTATCTGAATGTAAGTTGAACTAGTTTCCAAAAAATCGTAATAGTTCATTTACGCGGAGGCATTTCGTTTAAACCTTCAATCATAAAAGTAATTACTAGATAAGTGCATTTTAGTACATATATATTTTTTTATCTCATGTAAATATTGATCTATGTTGACGTTCTTCAAAATTACATACCATTCCCTAAACATAAAAAAAAAATGGAAAACATGGTAATGAGGCGTACTAAAAATTTACTATTCAAAAATACAATTTCGTATTAACAATTGTTTGATATCTACAAGTAAAAATTGAAATAAATTCAAATTGAGTTCAAAACAGTTTTATTCAATTTACTACAATTGTTTCACCCTACTAGGGCTTCATCAGGTGATGAGTGTTTGATATCTACCTTATTAGATACCGATTAATAGGCATTACCCTTTCGTTGAGGCAATGGAATAAAGGAGATTTGTTTCATAAATTACTTCACTAGATCGTCTGCCTAAACCAAATAATAAATAATACTGTCGTGTTACAAAGAAAGAAAATAGATTCAAAATAAAACACACACTATGATGTTTGGAAATTTACACTATAGTAATAAACTTAAACATACTACAGCTGTTTCGCTACACATTAGCTTCTTCAGGTGATGTCGCGTAGGTTGAATCACTTTTATGATTAGTATAAGAATATTAATGGCCTATGATGTGTTTTTTAAACGTCCTTTCCGTCTGATCAATATATATTTTATTAGTACATGATCCGCAAGATAACTTATAACTCATAACAACGGCTGTGAACCGAATCTTATACACAAATTAATTTCAACAAAATCATTCATTACTGGTGTTTTACCCTACTACTAAAGATGAGTTGAAATCATTTACCTAGATAGGTCAAGAATAATGCCCCCTCTACACATCGCCGAATGTATTCGCCGAAGATTCGTACGAATGTTTCGTCAAATAATTCGTGCGCACATATGATTCCGCGTCTACACATCGCCGAACATTCGGCAAATTATGCCGAACAGCGATGTGTAGACAGTTTATTCGGCAAATACTTGATATTTGCCAATATTCGCGCCGAACACGAATGCCGATCCGTCCGGAGTCGGTTTTTGTTTCCACATCAAAGAACATTCGTATCCGAACATAAATAACCTGACTACACATCGTATACTGAAGTGAGATGAATATATACCTATATAAGTAAATAGATAAATTCGTAAACATAACCTATAATTTAAATGTATCAAATTAAAAAAGGTATTATTCTGGTGTGTATTCTGGATATTGTAATGAAATATGGCGGAGTGGAATAACGACTTGATCCTCGAATTTTTGGAATTGTACCAAAGGGAACCGATCATATATGATCCAAAACATCCTGGGCATAAAAATAAAATAAAGGTAAACGATGCGTGGGTTAGAATTAAACGTGCCCTGAGTGTGGAATTTCAAGTAGGAGAAATAAAAAAGAAGAAAGATTCATTGATGGCAGCTTTTCGCCACCATATGAAGAAACAAAAGGCATCTATTAAATCGGGAGCCAGTTTGGACGAAATATACAAACCGTCGTGGTTTGCATATGAATTTATGGAGGCCTTTTTAGGGTCCATATATGAATGCAATTCCACATACAATAGTGAATCTGTGGTAAGTACAAGACAAAACACATTTAATAAAATTGTTATTTATTTTGAAATTATAATTTTTCAATATTTTTAATGCATATATAATTTCGTTTTACATTTATTTTATATAGTATTATTATTATTAAAGAAATAATTAGTGTAGGCCAACCTTATTTGCAAAGCATCTGTTGTGGCTCTTCGTGGTATTTGTAATATTGGCCTAATTGCATCACATATTGATTGTTCGTTTCTCCAGGTACCTCTTTGGACTAATTCCCCATTTACATAATTGTCTGTTGCACCCGCAGGTGTATATATTTTCTTAGAGGTTTCACTTTTTCTTAAAAAATTATGTAATAAAATACATGACATGGTAATAATTGAAGCTTTTTCTGCATCCAACGCAAGAGGTTTTCTAAAAATTCGAAAAACCGACGACATGATTCCAAAAACATTTTCCACAACAACACGAGCACTTGATAATCGTTGATTAAAAATTCGCTTTGGTGTGCCAATGCCATGATTTCCAGGGAATGGCTTCATAATGTTTGTATGAAGAGCAAATGCACCATCAGCCACAAATACAAATGGAAGGTTTGTGTTTATGCCTGAAATGGAAGTTGGAGGTGGTAAGTTAAGAGTGTTTGAGCAAATTTTATGCCATAGTAGACTGTTTCTCAAAATACCACCATCGCTAATTCTTCCCTGGCTACCAATATCAGCAAACATGAAGCAATAATTGCTGTCGACTAATGCTAGCAGTACAATGCTAAAAGATCTTTTGTAGTTGTAGTATTCAGAACCACTGTGTGCAGGGCATTGCAGAATTATATGCTTTCCATCAAGGGCTCCAATGCAGTGTGGAAAGTTATTTGTAAATCCGTCTTCCTTGGCTAGCCACTCGTTTGCAGTGGAAGGCAACTGAAACAATAGAAAAAATTTGATTACTGTATTGTACATAGGTATGTATTTTTTTAGGATCTGCCTGATGAAGGAGAGATTGACCAAGAAATTAGTAGAAATGTAACAAAAGCATCAGGAAGTAACAGTGATGTTTCCCGAACATCACCACCTATACCACAACGCACTCCTCACCACCTATACCACAACGCACTCCATCCTCATATTCCGCTCGCCGCAACAAACAGCCACAGGAACTACAAGAAGCAAAACGGCAAATGGACCAAGCATTTTCCATTTTAAAAGATATGTCAAAAAAAGAGTGTGATGATGAATGCGACTTGTATGGCAAATTAATAGCAAAAAAGTTACGGAAAGTACAAGAATCGGACAGAGAACAACTAATGTATGAAATTGATGGATTGTTTCTGAAAAGGAAAAAGAAGTACCCTCTTCAGTGTTATAGTGGTTATTCATCATCTTCTCAAGCATCTCCGAGTGGCACATTTTCCCCGGTGGAAATACAAATTCTAAGTCCAACACCTAGCACAGTTCTTCCTGAAGGACAGTCTGCCATCACGCAAGATTTTCCAAATGTGACAACGTTTGAATCAACTAACATTATTAATCAATCTTATGCATCTGCAGATTGTGATACAATTTAAAGACATTTTCTGTTAATTTTTACTATTAATATTAATAATAAAACCTTAAACTTTGTTTACCTGAATTTGATTTTTCAATGTTTTGTTTATAGCCTTGCATACTTCTGGTATAATTCTTGATATTATTTGACTTGAAATTTTGAATAAAAAGTGAAGACTTCGGTAACTATCACCTGTTGCCAGGAAACGAAGGGTAACTGCCAATCGTACTTTAGCTGGTATGCTTTCTCTCCAATTAGTATCCTCTTTAGAAATTAATGGTGCTGCCTTTTGAAGCAAATATTCGAAATCAGTGGAAGACATTCTGCAGAAATTTTGGAACTCTCCGGATGGTTCACGTACTAATTCACTAAACATATTTTCCATACTTTCCCTAGAAATAAGTAATAATGCATTAAACGGATATTTATTTCGGAATGTGTACTCACTGTGTTCTATTTCTATGCATTGCTATCATCCACCATCTTCTATTTTGCCTAGGTTTCCGCAATCTGTTACCATAAATATTTAAATAATAATTGCAAATACTCATATAGTATAATGCAGCAGCAACTTGTTTACCTTCCATCATTCTATCTTCTTTTCAACGCGAATATTGTGAATACGATGTGTAGATATCATATTTGCGCATGAATTATTTGACGAAACATTCGTACGAATCTTCGTCGAATACATTCGGCGATGTGTACTCAGGTTATTTGTGTTCGGATACGAATGTTCTTTGATGTGGAAACAAAAACCGACTCCGGACGGATCGGCATTCGTCTTCGGCGCGAATATTGGCGAATACCAAATATTTTCCGAATAAACTGTCTACACATCGCTGTTCGGCATAATTTGCCGAATGTTCGGCGATGTGTATAGGCGGCATAAGAAAAACTGTCAAAATTCCATAAAAAAGAAAACATTAATATTGCTTACAACACAAATAACAATTGAGCTAAGTATATCAAAAATAATAAAGGAAAAACTATGTAAAATATATATTGGCCAGACTGGAAGTACATTTAAAAAATTAGGTGTGGCCACCACACAACTTTCTTATACATATGAGCGTTTCAAATTATACAATTTTAAGAATTTTTTTACACAAAAATTAATCAAAATCCTATTCTAAGTAAATACTTTTATTCTCTTAATAAATCGCTATAGAATGCATTCTTTGCAAGATATTCGAAAAAAAGTGCTACTCCCTAAGAGTAGAAGTGTTACTTCCGGTCCGAGTTTTATAATTTAATTTATACAAAGAATATTGTAAATCAAGCACTAAATGCTTTTGTACTCTTGATAAATATATATAGAATGCATAATTTACGACATATTTGCAAAAAATCGCTATTCGATAAGAGTAAAAGTGGTACTTCCGGTCAGAATTTTGAACTTTTACTTTCTTATACGTAGTATAAGGAAGTATTGTGATGATGAAAATTTTCGACTTCGAGATTTTTGCAGATGTCCACGTTTTGAAGTCCCCTGATACCGAAAAAGTGGTTTTTAAAAAATTTCTGTGTGTCTGTGTGTGTGTATGTCTTGTGTCTCTGTGTGTCTCTCTCTCTGTGTGTGACCACGATAGCGGTCAAACCGCTGTAGATATCAATTCCAAATTTTGTATTTACGTGTATAATCTCCCTCTTGAGATCTGATTAGTTTTTCAGTAAAATCAGTAGACCGGAAGTAGCAGTTTACTTCAGCGAAAAAATCGAATTTTGCCAATATTTCGTCAACTACTAAGTTTAAACAAATTTATAAAGAATTCATATATACTTAAAATTAAAATCGAGAATAATTTTATTTAAAAAGATTTTCGAAATTCCTACCGGAAGTAGGTCTTTTACTCTTATCGAAAATCACTTTTTTGCGAATATTTCGCAAGTCATGCCTTTTAGACAAGTACGTTACGGGTATAAAAGTATTTAAAGCATAATTTTCAATATCTTTTGTATAAAAAAAATTTCAAAATTCAGACTGGAAGTACCACTTTTACTCTTATCGAATAGCGATTTTTTGCAAATATGTCGTAAGTTATGCATTCTATATATATTTATCAAGAGTACAAAAGTATTTAAAACTGTATTTGCAATATTTTTTGTATATATGAAATTTCAAAATTCGGACTTTTACTCTTAGCGAGAAGCACTTTTTTGATAATATCGTGCAAAGTATGCATTTTATAGAGATTTAGTAAGAGGATAGAAGTACTTAGAATAGGATTTTCAATAATTTATGTAAAAAAAATTCTTAAAATTCTATAATTTGAAACGCTCATACGTATAAGAAAGTCGTGTGGTGGCCACACCTCATTTTCTTTATACAAATACCCGTAATGTACCTGTCTAAAAAGCATGACTTGCGAAATATTCGCAAAAAACTCATTTTCGATAGGAGTAAAAGACCTACTTCCGGTAGGAATTTCGAAAAACTTTTTAAATAAAATTGTTCTCAATTTTAATTTTAAGTACATATGAATTCTTTATAAATTTGTTCAAAATATTGGCAAAATTCGATTTTTTCACTGAAGTAAACTGCTACTTCCGGTCTACCGATTTCACTGAAAAACTAATCAGATGTATCAGACGTATAAGAAAGTAAAAACACATCACAGACCATTAATATTCTTATACTAATCATATAACAGTAATTCGGCCTACGCTAACTTTTTAATAGAGAATGACCATGAATTCAATTTACAGTTTAATATACTACATGTTGAAAATAAAGGTAACAAAGTAAATAATTTAGAGTCATTAGAAATTAACAAACTAAAAAATTCAGAAATACTAATAAATAATAAATTAGACCTTAATCCCTCCTGGTTGTTATATCTGTTTACTCTTTGAGAAGGGTTTTCCCATGGTGTTTATGTTGAGTTATTAAACTTGTACGTTCACAAAATTGGATACAGTTAAGGATTACAAATAACAATTAAGTTAATATTTCTAAGAATTTCCAATTTAGTAAAGAATATCTAATATAAATGTTGAATATTGTATGTAATATTTTGTTTAAAAACATCACTTGAAGAAGCTACTGTGTAGCGAAACAGCTGTAGTGTGTTAAAGTTTATTAATATAGTGTAAATTTCCAAACCTCTTATTGTGGGTTTTGTTTTTAATTTGAATATAGATTTACATCAAGCAACGGTCAAAACAATTCAAGAATTTACATCATTTCATTTTAACCTCTTAATTTTTGTTTCGGAGAAATTGATAATTACTCTAAATCAAGGTTATACGAACATAACTTGCTATTTTTACTTTCTTATACGTAGTATAAGGAAGTATTGTGATGATCAAAATTTTCGACCTCGAGATTTTTGCAGATGTCCACGTTTTGAAGTCCCCTGATACCGAAAAAGTGGTTTTGTGTGGCTGTCTGTGTGTCTCTCTCTCTCTCTCTCTCTGTGTGTGTGTGTGACCACGATAGCGGCCAAACCGCTGTAGATATCAATTCCAAATTTTGTATTTACGTGTGTAACCTCCTCCCTCTTGAGATCTGATTAGTTTTTCAGTAAAATCGGTAGACCGGAAGTAGCAGTTTACTTCAGCGAAGAAATCGAATTTTGCCAATATTTCGTCAACTACTAAGTTTAAACAAATTTATAAAGAAATCATATATACTTAAAATTAAAATTGAGAATAATTTTATTTAAAAAGTTTTTCGAAATTCCTACCGGAAGTAGGTCTTTTACTCTTATCGAAAATCAGTTTTTTGCGAATATTTCGCAAGTCATGCTTTTTAGACAAGTACGTTACGGGTATAAAAGTATTTAAAACATAATTTTCAATATCTTTTGTATAAAAAGAATTTCAAAATTCAGACCGGAAGTACCACTTTTACTCTTATCGAATAGCGATTTTTTGCAAATATGTCGTAAGTTATGCATTCTATATATATTTATCAAGAGTACAAAAGTATTGAAAACTGGATTTGCAATATTTTTTGTATATACGAAATTTCAAAATTCGGACCGGAAGTAGCACTTTTACTCTTAGCGAGGAGCACTTTTTTGATAATATCTTGCAAAGTATGCATTCTATAGCGATTTATTAAGACAATGAAAGTACTTAGAATAGGATTTTGAATAAGTTTTGTATTAAAAAAATTCTTAAAATTGTACAGTTTGAAACGCTCATACGTATAAGAAAGTCGTGTGGTGACCACACCTCATTTTTTTGTTACAAACTGTTTGAGAGTTTGATTTAGGTACCACTATAACATACCATATATATTAGAATTTAATGAATAACTCTTGTATATAAATTAAATTAAACAGTTTCTAAATGTTACCTAGTTACGTAATTTTTATAAGTCCATATTTTCAGCTTCTATATTAAGTCCTGATCTACTAGTAACATCGCCAAATTCTTCGAACACGGACATAATTAATGTATCATCTGCTCCACCAAGTCCAAATTTATCAGAAAGTAGTGATACATTTTCAGGTAGGTAATAAATAGAAATATGGAAGTCATATAAAAAGTAAATACATATGTGTTTTAAAATGAATTAGGCTTAATTTTAGCATGTGTGTAATTTCATGTGTACATTAAAGTTGGGGCCCGGGTAGGATTTTATTTTGCGGGGTGTAGCTGGACGAATCATAAAAGTAGATCGGACACACTGGGGAAAATTTATTTTAGCTCATATTTTTATTTTTATATCTAAGACATGGGCATTAATATTTATAAATTATAATAATAACCTTCTGCTCAAAAGTAAGTACTTCTATGATAAATAAAAGATAATTTGTTTCTTATATATAATGGCGATAACAATGGTATATACAGGCTATCCCAAAAACATACCCACAAACTTTAAGGGGAGGTTGGGGATATCAAAACAAACCATTTTTGTTTAATAAATATATGGTTTTGAATTATTTTACAAAAAAAAGTTTAGGAGGACATTAATAAATCAGTTTTTGTTCATGTTTTATTGATAAATAAATGATGGTTTAAAAAAATTTTTCAAAATGTCGGCCATTAGCTTCCATACAAAGATTGCACCGTCGCACAGTGGTCTGAAACGTCCAAAAAGTTGGTCAAAACCTAAAAAAACATTTTTTTTTTCAAATAGTTTCTTGTGTGGTAGTCGGTAAACGAGGTGCCTGCGCGTCTATTTCTCGAATAGCAGATAGATGGCGCGCCTACGGGACGTGTAGTTGTGTGTGAAAGTCGCGGTTGTCAAAACTTGCTACGTGCAACGTACAACAATAAACGAGAAAAACAACATTTGAAGTGCACACAAAAATTCGTGAACACGCAAATATCTTCAACAAGAAGATGGAGGATGCGCCTGAAGATTGGTATAATGTTTTGACACTTTACTTTTTTTAAACAATTTTTTATAATTTGTTATTAAAAATTTTCCGAAATTGTCAAAAAAGTTATGTTTCCGCGAGACTCCGCGTTGTTCGCTGATTCATTTCCCAGATGAATGTCTAACTAACTAGAAAATCGAAAATTCAGGTGCGACTTTCTGCGATTCTCCTCGCAATTGATTTATTTGTATTTGGTTGCGCGGCCCTATACATGTGACGCGTCACATGTATATGTCACATCATAATTACATATTTTTAATTAATCTTGAAGAGATTTAATATGCGCACGATCCGAACCAAATAGTAACTTAGAAGAAGTCACTTTGAATTATTTAAAGTGCAATTACCAAGAAATAATCATAATTATTAGCATTATTTTCATTATTATCATTATTATTATTATTATCATTATTACTATTGTTATCATAATTGTTAGTGTCTTTATCGTAAGTATAATTATAAAAAGTATAATGAGAAACAACACAAAATTTATTAAGCCAAATTTTATATTATTTTATCGTATTTTTGAACATAAAACGGCAATTTAAAACTCCCCATTTTGCAATTTACCATTTTTACCTCAAATCTACAATCAGAAAGTAAAAAAACTAAAGCATACTGATTTTCAGCCAAATCCGAACCTTTTTCGAGTTTTGACCAGCTTTTTGGGCATTTCAGACCACTGTGCGTCGGTTCTTTGACTCTCGGACCCTATGGATTAATCTGGGAATACCTTCTACACGTATACAACTCGCCATTATTCTTGCTAGGAGATCTTCCTCATTTCGAATAGGTGTTTCGTAAACTAAAGATTTCAGATAACCCCAAAAGAAAAAATCCATGGAGTCGAGATCAGGAAAACACCTGGGCCAAGCCACGAGATCTCCTCTTCCAATCCATTTGCGGAGAAATTGCTGATCCAGTTACTGACCCACGTTTAGCCCAAAATGTGGAGGCGTCCCATCATGTTGAAATCACATGTTATTTCTAATGTTTAAAGTAACATTTTCCAATAATTGAGGCAAAACACTTTGCAGAAAATTGAGATAAATGTTTGCGTTCAAACGAGCAGGCATCAAGTCAACTATTAGATTCTCTCCAACAATACCAGCTCACATATTAACACTAAATTGTTGCTGGTGTCTTCTAGAGACCACAGCATGAGGATTTTCATCATGCCAAATGTGACTGTTTCTACTATTAAAAAAACCATCACGTTTGAAACATGCCTCATCAGAAAACAATACTACTCTCCCGAAATCAGGATCGTTGTGACCCGAAAACCATTGGCAAAAACTCAATCGATGCGGATAATCTTCAGAATTTAAAGATTGTACGCGCTGCAAGTGGTAAAGGTAGAGAAGTTGGTCATGAATGACACGGTGTACAGTCGACTTGGAGGTACCCATATGGTGTGCATTTGCGCGAACACTTGGAGATTGGTTTTTTCCACACGCTGTAGAACTGCTGCAAATAATTGAACCGTACAAGCTGTTCTTGGACGACCACCCCCCAAGACGTCTTAGGTTCCCACTCTCTTTTAGGCGACGATGAATGGTAGCAAAGGTTGTATGATGAGGTTGCCTACGTTCCGGATATCTCTGTTCATACAAGCGTGCTGCTTCTCTTCCATTAAACTGCGCTGCACCACAAGCAAATTGTCATTCATTTTTAATTAAATTTTAAATTAAAAACTAAATGTCACAAATAACTAGTACGATCTCAAAACCGACATCTTTGGAATGTTTATTGTGATAAAGAAATGTTTCTGCTGCCAAACAAAAACCATAGTTGCAATAAAAAATGTATAACGAAAGACAGTGGCGTCCAAGTAAATCAAGAATTACTTCAGTTATTTGGATATGATTTAATCAGATTTAAAACATTTTATTGCTCCACAACACAAACGGCTTATTTGCGGACATAATATGTTTATTAAACAAAAAATGTTTGTGTTGATGTCCCCTACTACCCCTTCAAATTTGTCGGTATGTTTCTGGGACATGCTGTGTATACCATTGTTATCTCCATTATTATTGGGACTAGAGAACAGATTTAAAATTGGTAGTGTGAATCAATCTTATACTTCTTATCAATATGGAGAGAAAGAGAACGTATGACAAATGATGTTCAAGATTTTTTTTAAATGAAAAATACTTTTTTATTTGATCTCACAGCGAAAAACTAACAATACAACTAGAGCCGCTTTAAGTCTTCAGTCTCAAAGTGTACTAAAAAATTGTTTGGTTCTTTTTTGACATCATCAACTTTCTTATATCTTCTGACCACTGTAATGGATTTTAACACTGTTGGAAAGCGATAGTTTTGGTAACGTCGATCATATATAACATACTGACTTTTTTATATTAGACATTAATTGCCGTATTAAATAATAATAACAGTCATAATAATATATATATATATATATATATATAATCGATAAACCAAATTACCCGAAGGTGTAGGTTATTACTTTGTCTATTTACTATTTTCATATATAAACTTTGCCCACTGTTTTTTATCACTTGTCAACTTCAGCGCTTCTTGCCACGTTTTGCCCCTTTTCTCTAGTATTACTGCTACCTCCCCGTTCCACGTTTTCTTAGGTCTGCCCCTGCTCCTCCTGCCGGTTATCCTCGCATCCCATACATTTTTCGCTTGTCTGCTGTTGCTCATCCTGTTTAGATGTCCAAACCATCTTAGTTGCTGGTTTTCAATATTACCCAATATTGGTTCTACTTCCAGTTCTTTTCTTATAATTTCATTTCTTATCCGATCTTTGCGTGTGACCCCTTTTACTTTCCTTAGGTATTTCATGTCGATTGCCTGTATTCTGCTCTTCATTCTGTCTGTCGTCACCCAGCTCTCGCTGCCGTATGTTAATACTGGTCTGAACACTGCTCTATATATTGCCATCTTTGTTTTGCGACTGATCTCCTTGTTGCTCAGAAACCACCCAGAAAGTGAGAAGTACACTCCTGCCGCGCTGGATATTCTTTCATTTACTTCCTGTTCCATGTTACCATGCCTTTCTATTTGGACTCCCAAGTATTTGAATCTATTCACTTGTTCTATTTTTTGTTCTTGAATTTGTATATTAATTTCTTCGTTATCCTTGCCGATGACTAGTATTTTTGTTTTATTTGTGTTTATTTTCATGTTTCTTTTGGATAACTCCTCATGCCATACTGTGATGTTCTTCTTGAGGTCTTTACCGCTTGGTGCACATAGCGTTATATCGTCGGCAAAAGCGCAGTTCGAGATTGTAACTGGACTCAATCGTTTGTATCCTACGGTTACTTTCTTAGTTTTGTCATTTGTGGCTTTAATTACGTCGTCCATCACTGTTATGAATAGCAGAGGGCTAAGGACACCACCCTGTCTTAAGCCATCTTGGATCTCGAACTCCTCGGACTCCATGTTATTCTTCCTGACGTAGCTGGTGTTTTTATCATACAGGCTTTTTATTGCTGTTCTTAAATGCTCCTGGATGCCTCTTTCTTTTAAACTGTTCCAGACTATGCTTTTCGGTATTCGGTCGAAGGCCTTCTCAATATCTATGAATGCCATGTATATTGGTTCGTTTTTTTCCCTAGCTTTCTCTATTAATTGTTTAATTGTAAAGATGTGATCTTGTACACTTCTGCCCTTCCTGAACCCACTCTGGGTTTCTTCCAACTGCCTTTCTATTTCTGGTCTTAGTTTTTTCTCCAGGGCACTTTCGTATATTTTAGATACTATACTTAGCAAGGTTATTCCCCGGTAGTTCGCGCAGTCTTTCGTATCTCCTTTCTTATGTATAGGGACGATTGCACCAGTTTTCCAGTCCTGTGGTACTTGTGTTGTTTTCCATACTTGATTAAGAAATTTAACTATCATTTCTTTGCCTTGTGGGCCCAGGTGTATTAACATTTCCGGGGTTATCTTATCATGCCCAGCTGCCTTTCCTCTTTTGATATTGTTAATTATTTCCTGTATGTCGTCTACATTTATTAGTTCTCCATCTCCTGTTTCTCTCCTTTCTTTTGCTTCTCCTTCCTTCCCTTTGTTTTCTTGTCCATTTCCCGTATTTAATAGTTCGTCGAAGTATTCCTTCCATCTTTTCATTATTTCTTTTCCATCGGTTACTACTTCACCGTTTTTCTTTTTTACATGGTTTAAATTATATTTCTTTTCTTTTCGGGCATTCTTCATTACTTTATAGAACAATTTTTGGTTTCCTTTAATGTCTTTGTCCAGTTTTTTCCCGAATTCTTCCCACGTATTATGTTTAGATTGCTTTACCAGTTGCTTCACTATCAGTCTCTGTTTTTTATATAAACAGTAACTTTCGTCTGTTTTCTCCTGTAGGTATTTCTTCCAAATGGACTTCTTGTGCTTTACTTGGTCTTTAATCTCTTGTGTCCACCATCTCGTCTGTTTTTTATTTTTTATTATTGCTATTGTTCCACAGGTTTCTGTTGCTGCCGTGAGAAGGCTGCTTTTGATTCTTTGCCACAACTCCTCTATATCGTCGTTTCCCCAATTTGCCATCACTTGCATGGCCTCTGTTTCTACTATTTGTGTATATTTTTCAGCTACCGCTTGTTCGGATAGCTTGTACGATTTAATTACTCGGTTTATTTTTACTTTTTCGGTCTGAATTTCCCTGTTTTGTGTAGGGTCTGTAACTATTTTTATTCTAGCTTCTAATAGGAAGTGATCACTATAAATTTCCGGTCCTCTCTTAACTCTCACATCCATTATTTCTTTCCTTGTTGCTTTGTTTGTTAGTATATAATCTATTACTGACCTTTCATTTCTGCTTTTGACCTCTCTCGTGTACATGTGTATGTCCTTGTGTGCGAAGAATGAATTCATGATTGCTAAATTGTTTTCTTCGCAAAATTGTATTAGTCTAGTGCCATTTCTGTTTCTGTGAAATTCGCCGAATGGTCCTATAACATCACTATCTCCTTCTATTCTTTTGCCTACTCTACTATTGAGGTCGCCCATCACTATTAATCTTTCTTCTGTGTTTTCTATAGTATCTGTTAAGTTTTCCCAGAATTCATCCTTTATGCATGTCTTTTCGTCTTCCCCTGGTCCATACACTATTACTATTGTTATTTTTTCCTGGTTCTTCCACTTCATTTCCAATTTCAAAATTTTCTCTGATACATATTCCCATTTCCCGAGTTGGTTTACATGTTGTTTATTTATTATGCAGCCTACACCTTCCCTAGCTCTTTCTTCCGGTCTGACTCCGCTGTACAGCAGTATATGTCCACCCTCCATTTCTGTAATGCCTTGCCCTTTTTTCTTTGTTTCGCATATTGCTAGTATATCTAGGTTCGCTTTTTCAAATTCCTGAATGAGTTCAATTTCCTTACCATTTATACTTCTTATATTCCAGGTACCTATCTTCATCATTTTCTCCGTCATAGTCCTATGCATAGTATGTTTATTCCTTTCATTAATTGTAACTTCGCTTATTTTTTCCGCATTCCAGTCCTTGTCCACTGCCCTTGTCATCCTCTTTTTGTTCGTTGCCTTGACGCTCCTTAGTTTTTTGGTGTAGATACCACTTTCTTTCTTTCCTTATCTTTACTCCCTTTGTATTTGTCGCTGTTTCCTTCGTTGTATGTGCTATCTTTCTTCAATTCATCCCAGCCGTAAGTTTCGTTATTAATTGTGATTTTTTGGTAGCTTACTTTTGCTTCCTTTCCTTTGTCCCTTTGTTCCTTCGCTATTTGTCTTAACTTTCTCTGTATTTCCCTTTCATGTGTTGTCATATCGTTTTCTATGTATATGTTTGTTCCTCGCAGTTTCTGCTTACTCTTCATTACCATTCTCTTTTGCTCCCAGTTTTTAATCTTAGCTAATATAATTCCTTTGTTTATTTCATACGCTTCTAAAATTGTGGTTTCTGTATTAAGTTCATCTCTTAAGAAGCTTTCCAATTCCTTAACCATGTTCTTCCCTGTTACATCGGCATTTCTTATTATTATGTTATTTCTTTTCTTTTCCTTTTCTTGTTTTTCCATTCTTTCCTCTAAGACCTGTACTTTGACAATCAATTCTTGCTTTTCTTTGTACCATTCCTCCTCTTTATTTTTCATTTCATTTTTAATTTGTCTCAGTTCTTTATTTGTTTCCTCTAGCTCTTTTTTCAATGCCTCGTTCTGATTGTTACTTTTTTCAAACGCCATATTCATATCGCTTCTCAACTCTTGAATTGCCCTCAGCACTTCCTCCATTTCGTTATTCGTCTTGTCTACGTTCGGGGGCGATCTGCCAATAATTACACTTTTCTTAAAAATTTTATTTGCTTCCTCCTCTTGGTTTTCTAAACTTGTATCCAGTATTTTCCGTTTCGGCTCTCTTCCAGTCATGAGTTTGTGGTATTAATTTATCTTGTATATAGTCTTCTATATATGCAACTTTTATCGCACAGTGTTTGTGTTATACTGGTTGCCTATTCACTATCGCGTTCCGAAAGATTACTGGCCCCGGTCTTCCCGTCGGAGGCTAGTTAACCTTATCTCTTCCGTAGTGTGATATGTTAATGTATTATTTAAGATATTTACCTCTTTTGCTGGTTAGTAATTACAGTCAACTTACACTGCTTTCTTTTCTCTATGTTCACTATTTCGTATTTGTTTAATGCTCGTAGTAGTTTAATATATAAATTTTACTACGGAGCTCAAAAAGCACGTGTTTACACCAGTTAAACGTGAATGTACTCTTTCAGTTCTTGGGCATATTAATTTAGACCCAGAGCTTTCGTTGAGAAAATTATCCGAAGTTTCGGGAGTGCCAAAATCAACCTGCCATAAGATATTAAAATTAAACAAAATGCACCCTTATAAAATTCAACTTCACCAAGAGTTGGGTGACGGTGATTTCGACAGAAGAGTCGAATTTTGTGAAATAATGACAGATATGATTCGGCAAAATGGAAATGTTTTGCGAAGTATTTGCTTTAGTGATGAAAGTTGCTTTTACTTAAATGGTCTTGTGAATAGACACAACTGTCGATATTGGAGCGACGTAAAACCCCATTTTTTCCGAGAAGGCAACACACAATATCCCCAAAAAATTAATGTATGGGCTGGAATTCTTAATAACCAAGTAATTGGCCCGATATTCTTCCAGGAAAATTTAAATGGACCTAAGTACTTACAATTTTTGGAAGAGCTAATACATCCTCTTATCATACAGTGTCTAGAAGAAAACTTGAATGAAATAGAGGAGGAGCAATTATATTTTCAACAAGATGGAGCTGGGCCACATTACTGTTTAGACGTTAGGAATTATTTGGATAATATTTTCCCAGGACATTGGATTGGACGTAGGGGCTCTATTGAATGGCCAGCTCGCTCCCCCGATTTAACTCCCCTAGATTTCTTTTTGTGGGGACATTTGAAGTCTGTTGTTTATAAGACACCACCACAATCAATAGCTGATTTACGTAATAGAATAACAGAGGAATGTCGAAATTTAACGCCACAAGTGTTCGAAAATGTTAGAAATGCTCTTGAAAATAGACTTTATTTATGTTTAAATGTAAACGGTGAACAATTTGAGCATTTAATTTAACTAAAATGTTGTGAATAAATCTTGTTTTAAGTATTTCCATGACTAACTTATGATTTTTCGGAGTTAATAATTTCTGATATTTGAAACTTTTAAATTTAAATATCTCATAAATGTCATAATGTGTGTTATTAGTTTTTTCACATAGGAATATCAAGAAAATTGTGTTCTTTCAAAACCACCAAAAAAAAATACAGGGTGTCATTTAAAATATTGGAGTGGGGGTGGCCGGCGGCGGCGGGTGACCCGATGGGGCGGTATGAAATACACTATTCATTGTCCCCCTATATCCTGAACAACCACCCAAAATTTCAAGTTTTTGTCTTCAAAAACACCAGAAATAATTCAATATAAAGTTTTCGTGTGGACACCCGGTATAATATTTGGCAAGACTCTGTATATTATATTTTATACACCTCATACTTCCCGTTAAAGCTACGTGTGCACAAAGTGTTCAAACTCAAATACCATGAGAAGATATAGAGATATAGACCAAATTAATCAGCGGTTCTACATGTACAATGGATTATAAAATGCCGATTTCATTTTTGAAAATTCAATTCTTCGAAAACTGAAAAGAGATAGAATACATATTTTATTTATAGAAAATTTAGCTAATAAATTAATTACTAGAATGAGGAATAATAGTGCCCACCGTCAGTCAACTTGTTGGGCGCCATTATTTCTAATTCTCGTATGCTATGCTAAATTCAGTTAAATATATATATATATATAGGTTCCTTTCTTAGCCGTTTGATAAAATAATTCCTTTTCTTGGTTTAGCGAATGTAAAATGACCTCAAACAAACTAAAAAAAATAAAACGTTTCGATAATTCAGATATTATCCTTCTCAATTAATCAACATAAACTAATTAAAACATTAAAATATTAACAACTACTAATAAAACAAATATAGGGTACACAAGAAGTAATACTGGTATATCCTAGACAACCTATAGGTAAATGTAGCAAACCTAACATATCCTATTATATTATCGAATGACAAGCTATTGCCAAATCTTGAACTTTGGTTCAGTCAGATTTAAAGTTATCCTTTGTAAATATTGCTGATATGCTTTTTTAAAGAGGAAATGTTTTTTTTTTGATTTATCAGATAGATTAGATGGCCACAAATATGCAAAAAATATCAGCTCATTCAAGAAGCATACTAACAATACAAAACTAAACATGATGAAACCAAAATTTTATGTAAAGAACAAAATAACATGCCTAGAAATTTTGAAGAACTTATAGAAATAAAGAAACATGATAATGCAGTAAAAGACCGAAACGAAATTCAAAATTTAGCCATAACTTACCATTCGATAATTTACATTTACATAATTGCGAGGTTGTCTGCGATACACCTATATTATTTTTTCTGTATTATATATACATTTAATTTGTCAAAGAAATGTTGCGTTTTGTTAATACTTGTTAATACTTTACTGTTTTAATTTTTTTATTTTGTTTGAGTTCATTTTACAGTCGCTAAACCACGTATTATACAAAGTGTTCCATAAATTGGTGGCTGACTATAGTTATGGTTTTTTAAATGGAACAGCCTGTATATTTCTTATATTTTATATTGTATTTGTCTGTATAATTCTTAATCAAAAAGTTATAAGATAGAATTGGTCTAAAATTGGAAGTTTTCGACTTAATACTATTTTTCTGAAAAATTTAATGTTTTTGTAAAATTATATTTTATGACTCATCCTGTATATGTATAATTGTAATTATATACATAACGTGTGTCATTCTTTTACATTATAGAACTAGATAACGAGGAAATCAACGAAGATCAGTTATTCGCAAATAAATGCTTTCAAGAACTAGAAACTCAGAGAAGTTTTCAAGCAGAGGATCATTATGATGATATCGAAATACAAGATGTGAGGGCCGCCGCTCAAGCTTTGCTTACAGATACGACCACATTGGATTATGACTTGCGTAAAAAAATTCATCACATCGAAATGCAAATGAACAGGTCACAAATTGGATGGTCAATATTAAATTTGGAGACGAATTTAACTGTTTCGGCTGGGCTGTTATTTGATTGGCTGGAAACATTAAAATCTCCTATTTTAAATATGGAAGACATGGAGAATATTGTAATAAATTATAAACAAAGTGAACTATGTTTTTTCAAATTAAATAATGTAATTACAGTTATTTTGTTCTTTGTAGGATATTTATAAGTTGTGTTGTTTTAGAAAGCTGCATATTTGATTGAGTATTTATTATATTTTGTAACAAAATTACAACCTATAAGTAAAGAGAGACGAACTG
This sequence comes from Amphimallon solstitiale, assembly GCA_963170755.1. Taxonomy (NCBI): domain Eukaryota; kingdom Metazoa; phylum Arthropoda; class Insecta; order Coleoptera; family Scarabaeidae; genus Amphimallon; species Amphimallon solstitiale. Next base: position 21,227,159 of record OY720684.1, read on the forward strand.
ATATATTACGAAGATTTTTGGCCGCTTTTACACATCAGGCTGTCGTAATAAATAACAAGATGATACCCAATGGTAAGTTTAATTGGGGTATTCTTTCGGGGAATTGTTGAGTTGATACTAATGTCAATAGTGAGGAATTTTATGATATAGGGTTTGTCCAACACAAAATCACAAACGAGTCAGAACCAATCAAATGTTGTAAAAGCAATCAATTTATACCCACTTATTTCCGAAACTGGTAGCAACATTAGCAGCAACTTGTAAGATTCACATGCTTGCTGATGATATCCAGCTTTACCATACATTCAATATTGCTGATACGGATCGGGCGTCGACTGATATGATTGATGGTCGATTTGAATGATATCTATGAGACTGCTTACGACATTCGCCAATCTAAAACCCTTCGAAATCAACTGTTCAGGTCTTCGCTGATAAAAATAGTTATCAACTGTTTTCGGGCTTCCATTAACTTTTCTATTAATGGTATTTCGATGCCTTTGGTCACAGGAGAGAAGAATTTGATTATTGACCACAATTTCAAATTCAATACTCAAGTCTTGAAGTACGTTAAAAATGTTTACTGTGCCTTAAAATGGATTTATCCCCAGCGTTATTACTTATCCAGCAAAATTAAAACAGAATCTCTGTGATTCCCTAATTATATCACAGTTTAATTATTCTTCACCTGAGAATGCGGCCTGTTCAAAATTCATGCATTCAATTAATATTTGGTTTACGAAAATATGATCACGCTTCTCATAAGTCGATTGATCTGGGTTGGGTTAACATGGGTAACAGATTACTATTTCAGACAGGAATGCTGTACTTTCGTATTACATATTGTCACTGGGGCTCCATCATATTTATACAACAAACTCTTCTTTCGCGAGAATGTCCATCACCTTGGATTTCGACACAGACATCTGTTGACCACTTCCATTCATAGAACCTCTCTATTTCAATGTTTTTTCTCATACAACATCGCTATATTTTATAACAATCTGCCTTTTGAGGTCGTGGGCTATCCGTTCTCAAGGTTAGGACATGGATGCGTGAGTACCTGATGGCTGGTCAACGGTGGGCTTTTTTCCGTTAAATTAGGTAAAAGATTTATTTCTCGTGATGCCATATGTCTAATGGGAAATACTTTTAACTAATGTTTTTGTGTGTATATCTTAGTTAGCTTTTAGGCATTCTTTACTTCCTTTATTTTGTATTATTTGTAAAGACTCTTTCTTATTTGTACAGTCTTTTGTTTTTCACTGTACTTTGTTATTGGAACAAACCTATAATGTCGCGGTTGAAGGTTGTTTTGATTTACGTATTTTGTACTTTATGGAATGACATTATTTATTTATGAATTACTTACTTTCAAAATAACATGACAATGAAATTACAATTTATGACATCATTCGTGTCTATAACAGAATAGATATTATGCAATGAGCATCTAATGATGGCTATTAAGACACGAGTAAGAAAATTGCGATACGAGCCGAAGGCGAGTATCGTAATGAATACGTGTGTCTTAATAGCCATTAAATGCAAGATGCATACACTATTTTTTCTACGACCCCATAATAAAACATTATTTTTTGAACATTCCATTTCATAAATCGAGCGTAAAATTTTCCGTACTTTTTTGCGAAGTTAGCTGGTAATAAATTGTTCGTGGCTACTAAGGCTTGTTCCATAATTTCTGGTGGTGTCAAATTTTACATTTCACTGTCATTAGCCCTCATTTTCACCGTTTATATTTTCAAAAAAGCACAAATTTTAACTACTTACTAGTAAATTGCAGAGAACTGTCACATTTAATTAATTTTTATATCTGTCAGATATGAAGTGGCCATATTGAATATTGATGAATATTGGAATGTTGCATTCCTATTGGATATAAACTTGTATCTTAATGAAAAATCTGTATTCCTATTGGATATAAACTTGTATCTTAATGAAAATATGTATCTTAATGGACATCATTAAAGTACAGGTTCAGCATATCTAATAATACAATTAAAGTATGGGAGTAGAAAAATTAGATTAATAACACGAAAAAATACTTTTTAAACATTGTTTTAGTTTTGATAACTGAAATTAAACATTTTTAGTACCGAATTCAAAAAGCAATCTATTTTTATTATCACGTAACACATGTATGCAAGCTTCTGTTAAAAGTTGTATAAAAGTCCTCGCTTTGACCTAGTTTTCTAGTGAAAAATTGGCATAAGTCAACAAATATGCAGAAAATGGGCTCATAATATATTTAGTCTCAGTTCGTCAATATTCATGGCTAAAAAATTTTATTTTTTTTGAAGTAATTAATTTAACGTATTCTTAATGTATAGGAAGAAACTTTGGCAAATTGAGAGAAGGCACGCTATCGTGTGCTATGGAGTTTTTCGAATCCCTCTTGGTCAATATCGAAGCCTACCATCACCAAAGAAGATCCAAAAGCGACTACTTTGATACATTCAAGAATTTATCTGACAATGAATCAGATGGAGAATCTAGCTGCTTCCATTAGAATATATTTATGTATTAAGGCGGTAGTTTCCCATTGAGGGACTTGTCTTTAAAAATCTAATAATCAGACATTCATGTTAATTCCGTGACACTGTCTAATTGTACATCTTCAAAATTATTTTCTCCGTAAATATGCACTACATGCTAAGTGGTAATTTGGGCATTAAAGAATTATATGCATTGCTCAAAACAATTACCGGTTGTTTTATAAACATGCTAATATTAAAAAAAAGATTTAACATAATTTTATGGTTTCAGTTTATTTGGAAGCAAGTATCTGAACAAATTATTGCTGCATTTGAGTATTTGGACAAGATTTTATGGGGTCTTATTAGCAGAACGTAAAATGTTGCATTATTAGTGTAGAAAAAATACAGATACGAGTTTGTCTACAACCGCTTTTGAATACTGCAGGGCAATGGGTGGCAGAATCTCATACACCCAGATAACTCTGGGTAGTGAAAGCTTTGTTATCGCGGTCTGTACTATTACACGACACCTCTCATATAAGAACATTTCTTGATCAAAATGTTATCGTGTGAATCAGGTTTACGTCAAATCTGAATATGCCTCTGAATAATACTAAACGTCATTCATTATGACAGTAGTTGATAGCTCATTTGCTCACACTCTACTTTTTTGTGGGACATATCAAGCAGATGTATGTCAAAGATTGATAGTAGCCTTCTATTGGCATCGGCAAACCTAATTCGGTTTTGGTTTTCATTAAGTTCTCGGTCTTCCTTTGGTGTTTTTGATATTGGACGACCTGCTCTTGCTTTCACTGGTATCTCTAGTTTTCAAAAAACGCTTCCAAGGGCTAGTAATGACTCTTCCGCACACTTCATGAACTTCAGAAACATTTTGCTGTGTTCTTCCATATTACAATTGAACTATGGCCCACCAAGCCTCTATTTCTAACATATCGAAGTGGCTTTATGTTTTGGACTACAAACCCTAATAACTGCAGATCGATCGATCAAAATGTGATAAATATTTTACATTTTTTTTAATTTCTCTCTGTGTAAAAAAGAAATCATGTAAGCAAAGTAAAAACTGTATGTTCGGCAATCACTAATTACAGAATTTAATACGATACGCCAATTTTTACTTCCTACAATAACCTTCAGTAATCTGGAGTATATTTTTACCATATTTCAGCTAGTTTCGAGTAATTCTTTGTATATGACACTAATAAGTTTCAATACTATTAGGGTCTCATACGGTTAGTTAATTTTGATGTATGGCAGAATACTCCAACTTGTTGAAAAATGAAATTTCCATCTGATAGAGCTTTTCACGCTAAAAGGAAGGATATGCCTTAGAATTCATTGGTTGATACTTGGCAGCATTAACGGGCCTATCTATATTACTTCCATTCTACCTCCACTCATTCCAGAGATACACCCCTATATGTTTACTCTTTTAGCAAACAAAAAATATTTTAATTTTTACCTTAAAAAAACTGAAATCTGCTTTACAGTTTAGACCCACTGTCTACAACATTCTCCAATAAAAAGAGCAGTTATCTCTATTAGCTTGACAGTGCGGTGACTTTTACAAACAGCCTTGTCAATCTGAATGTCATTTCGTGGGTTGTCCAGCACTTTTACCCCGAATGCCGAATGTTTAACCATAGCATTTTCTAATATGCCTGCTTCAGTTAAATTTGCCAAATTCAAATTCTTCCCGATTGTGCTTGGACTTTTTCTGCGTGATACTGCAAAATAGATATAATATTCGGTACAGAGATACTTAATTTTACCAAAGAAACAGGATAACACTAAGCAAAACTTGCAGGATGAAGCAATTGAAATAAAAGTAGATTTACCACAATACCTAAGTGTTTTGAGACCTAATCTTATTTCTGCCTTTTAGTATAATGTATTTAGTTTATGTTCCTCTTAGATTATGAACAATGTAATAGAAAAATAAAATGGTTTAGAAACATACTATTCAAAACGAGCCAATGTGACATTTTCTATATGATATTTACTTTTTTGAAACAGGAAATACAAAATCTCATATTTATGCCTGAGTAAATATGCCAAATAAAACATGAACCTTATATCAGTCCTTGAATTTTTAGTAAAAACGGTAAATTCAATAATCTCAAATTTGGAATTAATAACATTTCTCCTATTAAGTAGTTCCAAGCCATAGAAATAATAATCAAAATTGCAAAAAAATATGTTGTTCTGTATACGCTACAGTGTATAGACAACGCGATTATTAATCAGTGCTACTGAAGATGACAACTTAGTTGTCGAAATACGTATCTAGTTTCTTGTGCTTTAGTGTGGTAGAGGTGTTTTAGTGTTTTTCTTTTATATCAAACCATAGACTCCAAGTTTAGTTTATTAAAAAAATATGTTTAAAATAAATATATATTTTTTTACACACGAAAATTGTAAATATTCAAGAAAAGCTAATTATATTAGTAATTATTTTAAATAGGCTATCAATGACGACCGATTCCTGACGTTGTGTTAGACTACTCTTACGAAAAAGAATCTTAATGTTATTTAAATTAAATTTTAAATTTTATTAAATTTAAATTCAAAAAACCAAGATATGTAATCGTCAAATATTAAATTAGTAGATTATTAGGGGATGTAGTGTGTACAGTTTGCCTCGTGGCATCTGTGTAGGTTGGATTGAATTTTTTATGTTTTTCTATTCATTTTATTGATTTTGTGAATGAACTGTTTTTTCTTCACTTATAATAATGAAACGAGGAAACCAAATTACTTGTCTATTTTTCGTGGTTCGGTGTTTTGATAATAAATAATATAAAGCATATATTTTCAAAAATATTTTATTTCCTCTGTATTTTTAGTAGACTCTGAAACCTCACACTTGCTGTGTTTTTCATTGACTTGATGTATTTCAATTTCGACAACTTTATGAAAACAATTTGAAATTTTACATCCAAATTCATAAAATACCTTAAATTTCTAATTTAATAATAATAATGCCATTGTCATTGAATTATGACCAATATTTTTACATGAAACAATAGCGAATGTAAGTAACATTTAAAATATGTTTATTGTTATATTTATATTAGTAAAGAAAAGGAAGAAACAAGATTTTCTATTTTTATAAAAAAAAAATCACTTACATCACAATGTTAAAAAACGTAAATGTTCGAAATAAATTGAAACATTCAGGATAGGTATCTGTCTAACAAGAAAATAAATAATGTAGGGATTTTTAAGATATCACCACACTTCACTTGAGATCTGATATCATTGTATAAGTTGATTTCGAAAGATTTAAATTCTATAATAACTGCAAATACAATGTGATAGGCTTGTAATTAATTTTACACATATGCACGCAGCTTATATATGTATAATTGTGAGTTCTATATATTTTTATGAAATTAAATTTCTTTCTATAAAAATCCAAAATAATATTAAATTTTTACTGAATACACCAATAACAAAATTAAGAAAATAGCCACTACTTCAAGATGTCATTTTAGATTAATTTTATGAGTTTCTTTACAATATATAATGTGGAAAATAGTAACGACCCTACAGTATTAAGAAAAGAGAAAACTTTCAAGAATGCGGTCTGTAGTCTAATGAATCTCAATTAATTAACTTAATATTTCGTTATTATTTCAATAACTTCATCAGGTGGCTAAAAGTAAGGATTGTTATTGGCAAAAAGAATCATCATAAAATTTGCTATAAAGAAGAATAGAACATTTCAAATTAATCTTGTGTTACAACCAACAGAAATTATTCATTTTGAAAGACAGAAATTTCGAAAATCTCTCAATCTTAAGTCGTAGGTAAACATAGTGTGGATACCATACAAATGAAGCATACTCCAGTTTACTAACCAATAGCAAAATTTGGAAATACGCATTAAAAATCCTAAAGCCTTCAACGAGAGAAGACAAATATAATTCGAAAAATTTAAAGACTACACCAAGATCTCATATGGTCAAGATTGCACAACGGTCGATCATTTATAAGTAAAGGACGCGGTATATTTTGAACAACAACCTGTTACAAAATTTAAATTTAGACTGCGTTCTCAAAAAAAAATATATACAGTGTGCCCATAAAGTCTCGATCCATTTACCTGAAAACGGCCGATAGTAGCAAATGAAGCTTTATTAATGGGATAAGAACAATAAGCAATAACATAACTAACGTAATTCGACAAGACCGCCCTTCATTTCGAAGCACTTTCCCAACGCTCTACAGTGGATCGAAACACGTTCTGCAGCGCATCCGGTGTAATTTTAATTTTAGATGTTTGTTTAATGGCGTCCTAAATATTCTGAACTACATTTGCAGAAACGGATGGTCTTTCCGAACGTGACTCATCATTAACGCTTCCTGTACGTTGAAATTTATTGACAAGTCGTTGAATATTGGCTCGTGTGGGCCCTGGTTTTCTAAACTTCCTTGTAAACTCATCGCGACATTCTTCGTAAGTAAACCCTTGCAATCGCGCACTCACTACGGCTATTCTCTCTTGTAAAGTTAACATTTTAAATACCTGCAGCAGAAAAGATATATCACTACATTTTCCATTAAGGGTGTTGTATAGCAAACTAAAAATTTCGACGTCTTCGCTGCGGGTATAGGGGGGTTATACTCAGGGGTGGAGCTTGCCAATACCCCACTACCACGTACTGTTTTGCTAAATGCTATAGTAAAAATCTAAATTGTATAGTTCCCAGTTTATAAGTACCGCCCTTATGGAGCGATGCATTTGAAATGACGTACGTCTGATGCGTTAAGTGCTAATTGTCTCTTTTCAGGCTACACATACTCTACGTAACGTAGGTGCTAGTAATATTTTGTATGATTTATTTAGTCTGGTGTTTAGGCGCCACATGAATGTAGATTGTAAGTTTTTTTAGTCTGACATGTGTTCAATAAGTTAATATGTATGTAAGATGGAATTCTGATTAAAAGAAATATTACTTAGTGCCTATGAATACTATATAATAATAATATTTTGTTGAAAGGCACTAATGTCATCGTCTTGATTATCTTTTCCATTGGCCGTATTGAAAATCACAGGATAATTATTTATATCTATAGGTACTATTATAATACAAGGTGGCCGGCAAGGTATCCGAGAAACCTCGTACATGAATTCAATGACTAAAGGGGCCCACACACTGCGGTTTTGTTCGACAGACTTGTTCGTCGAACTAACGATTTATCAAATAAAATAGTCTCGCATATTTTTTTCCAAAAAAGATGCAGAATGACTGTACTTATAATATCATGTATTGAATGAAATTTCATTGTTTTATTATTATATATAAATTATTTAAAGTTTAATGTTTATTCATTATTATTATGTAACTACATCTGTAAAATAATAAGTCCTATTTATGTCTCTTCTTTATTTACCATAACACGAAGAGTAATGTAGTTAAATTTTTAAAATAAAAGATATCCTTTCCGAGAAATTTCTGGTTTACTTCAAATCTTTTTATAACTGTCCGAACACTGAATCGTTTGAGAGTAATTTCTTGCTAGGTCGTAAATTACTCTTTTGAACGTCTACCAGTCTGGTACAATATCTGACGATCTGTACAGAGGAAGTAGGCACCATCTATATCCATCTCATTTTCTATATTAGTTTTACATTATTTTTAACTCACTTATAAATGTCAGTAGTATTTTATCTTGATAAATGTAAAATAGTGGAAGAACTAAAAAAGCTAGTATTATTTATGAATCATATGTAATGTTTTTGTTTAAGTTTGTATTTATGTAAAAGTTATAAAAGCCTGCCAGAGAATATGTACAATTTTATGAAATGTAATACAAAATAATATAAGTAAATTTTACAAAAAGAAAATATACATTAATTTTATAAAGTTAAACCAAGGTTACTAGATAATGTTTTCAATTTTATGAAATGTAAAATAATATAAAAAAATGTTTAATCAAATACCTACTCAAAACCGTAACAACGATTTCTGTATTCCGAATATCGCTCGTAAAGTGAATCCCCACCTAAACAAAGTAACTCCGCCCTGTCTTGGATTGCAAGGATATATCAAATATTTGACTGCAGGTGGCGTATTAAAGCAGTGCCAAAAATGCATTTCGTTCTTATCAAATTACACATTTATCTTAATAAATACGAAAAAATTTTGCTAGAAATTAATGTTCACAATAATATGTTATACGTCGGTACGCATTTTATTTTTCGATTATCTATTTATATTTAATTTTTTATAACAATTAATAAAAAATTGAAAAAACAAAATGCTTAGGGACGTGTAGATAAACATTATAAGAATATTTCATCTAAATCATTTTTGCATAAAGTTTAAAGATAGCCTGTAATCTGTAAATATTTGAAAATGTACCTATACAACACCCTTAAATGGATCGAGACTTTATGGGCACACTTTATATTTATAAGTCGTCCGCCTACGCGAAAACAGAACAATTTATATATTCTATTACAAACAACAGTGGAACCAGGTTTCATCCTTGCTGATTACCAGATGTAGGACAGAATTCACATGATGCCTGTAGATATATATGACATTTGTCACAATTCCTAAGATTTTCTTCAAGGTGACTTTACCACGATCAATTTTTCTGAGTATAAATTGGTTACAATAATAATCATACAATTGACAAACTTATAACAGTTAAATCTGAAACCTTAATGAAAATTGATTCACAACCACAGTCGTCCAGACATTTTCATTTTTCTTTTGTAAAAATGGTATGATTAAATGTTAAATGTTTCTCTTTGTCAAAAGTGATTTTACACTGTTTATTGATGAACTCATTAATAAAAAAACTTCTAGCAAAAATGGGACAACTAGCTGTCAAAATTGATATCATAACAACATACAAAAATGTTAAGATATTTGTATATGTTGTATTATTATCCGTTAATTGTTTTGAGCATTAGGTATAGAACATAATACACAGAATATATGAAATCCAAAATCATTATAAGTGCACAATATTTACGGCGTAAAGAAACATTTTAGGGACCAATTTTTCCGACTAAAATACTCAGTGATGTTAATCATTGATAAAACTTATCGTTGATTATAAATACGTTGGTTATATCACAGTATAGAGCTGTATAGACAGTAGTTTCTCTCGCCGTCGGCACCTTTGATGTTTGTGTCCCAAAATAGTACTGCGCATTCACGCACGCACAACCAGAGGCGTAGTAAATTTTTCTATTCAGGAATAAGCCAGTGGCCCAGATCCAAATCGTTTATGAAATAATTATGTTAATCTATTTTTAAAATTATGAAAAAGCTATATCAATAATACAAAAAACGATGATAAAACACTGCTTTTACTTTCTTATACGTAGTATAAGGAAGTATTGTGATGATGAAAATTTTCGACCTCGAGATTTTTGCAGATGTCCACGTTTTGAGGTCCCCTGATACCAAAAAAGTGGTTTTTAAAAAATGTCTGTGTGTCTCTGTGTGTGTGTGTCTGTGTGTGTGTGTGTCTGTGTGTGTGTGTGTGTGTGTGACCACGATAGCGGTCAAACCGCTGTAGATATCAATTCCAACTTTTGTATTTACGAATATAATCTCCCTCTTGAGAACTGATTAGATTTTGAGCAAAATCGCCAGACCGGAAGTAGTAGTTTACTTCAGTGAAAAAATCGAATTTTGCAAATATGTCGTCAATTACTAAGTTTAAACAAATTTATAAAGGATTCAAATGTACTCAAAATTAAATTTGAGAAAAATTGTATTAATAAAGTTTTTCGAAATTCCTACCGGAAGTAGGTCTTTTATTCTTATCGAAAATCAGTTTTTTGCGAATATCTCGCAAGTCATGCTTTCTAGGCAGGTACATTACGAGTATAAAAGTATTTAGAATGTACTTTTAAATATCATTTGTATAAAAAAAATTTCAAAATTCGGACCGGAAGTACCACTTTTACTCTTACCGAATAGCGATTTTTTGCAAATATGTCGTAAATTATGTATTCTATATATATTTATTAAGAGTACAAAAGTATTTAGAGGTGGATTTTCAATATTTTTGGTATACATGAAATTTCAAAATTCGGACCGGAAGTAGCACTTTTACTCTTAGCGAGTAGCACTTTTTTTCGAATATCTTGCAAAGTATGCATTCTATAGCGATTTATTAAGAGAATGAAAGTACTTAGAATAGGATTTTGAATGATTTTTGTATAAAAAAATTCTTAAAATTGCATAGTTTGAAACGCTCATACGTATAAGAAAGTCGTGTGGTGGCCACACCTCATTTTTTTTATTAAGTACATATTACACATGCATTTAAAATGTAATACATTATACGTACAACACAAAAAAAAGCTCCTCTAACGTAAAGATTACTTAAATTTCTTGACACAATTCATCAATGGTGTTGTAAAATTGTTATTTTATTTGAATTGCCACTAACTTTGAAATTTCTATTGCAAAATTTCAAAGTATAAAAAATTCTTACACGAATAAATAGCTTTATCAAAAATTCAGTAGGAAAATTTTCGCAGGGATGTTTATATGATATCTCCTCCAACTTCTGTTTTAATTTAAAGCTAACATTTGGTTCGAACGAAAATGAAGAAAAAAATTCACAGAAGGCTTTTTCCTAATGCGGTAATATAGGTATAGGTACTGAAATTATGGTCGGGCGTTGCCAAATTAGTAAAGCTGTTTCACAAAGTTATGACATGCCTTAAAATAAGTGTAAAATTTGAATTCATTCATTTCTTGTGTTTTAAACGTATAATTGTTGGAAAACTATGCTTTTCAAAACATTTGTGTCCCAAATAACCTATAAAATAAGTGAAGGCATTTTGTTCAGTTATATTTTCCCATTGTCGGTAATCAATCTTCTAAAATTAAATTTTGCGTTGGTGGTGGTGAATTTGTCATGAAGTAATTATTCACAACTACAATACACAATATGCACATTTTAACAGTTGAGGACATTTTAATGCGCCTGGGGATCTTACCGCATTGGTTCTTTCGGAAACCTGAAAAAGCTTAATTTAGAATTGGTCGAACTATTCTTGCATCGAGGTGCACAACAATAATGGGGCATTTTTGTTCCAAGTATTCGCGAAACGAAACACTACAATTATTGATAAAACGTTATGCTGCGTGCACACTAATTATAAAAAACAATTTGTTTGTCAAAAATGTTGGAAGTACGTCAGCATCCATTATAAATCCATTAAATTATATGGAAATGTTTCAAGGAAATGCACAAAAATCAAACAAAAATTTTTGACACACATTTTAAACACAAATTCTAAATTAATAATGTGTTAATAAATTTATTTGACGTTAATTATAAATGCCAAAAGAATGTATAATTTAGTTTTACAAATGCCTTGTTTAATCTGTGTACAACTACCCATTAATTTGTAAAATTAGTGTTCATAATAAATTGTTTGTCAAACATTTTGTATAATTGGTGTACAGCATAACTTATATTAACGGCCATTCACAAATCGCATCAAATAATCCCGCGAACTCAACAGCTGATGGCTGACTTACTGCGCATTCAGAAATTTTCAGGCACGCGTCGGTTCAAGGTCGTCGGTAGGAGGACAATTATTTCCCTCGAGAGAAACTACTGTTTCTATTACATAGCTATATACTGTGGTTATATAGTGTTAAAGGAAGTATTACACGAAGTTGGCAACATATATGCTATATAGTGTATTTGATATAAATTATATACTGTATTCATAAGTGTTGTTGAAGCAATTATCAAGCGAAAAAGGCCTAATGCAGACATAACGTGACATAAAATATTTAAAATGCTGACGAATTAAGACAAATTCTCAGAATTGTACTGTAATCTTCCAAAACTCATTTGTCCTAATCAGAAAAACGACATTTTTAACCAAAGAAATTGGAATATATAGAGAAAGCATGAGTGCAGTTTGAAGGCGAGGCAAGTAGTCGCAACAACTGCAAATGGGGTAAGGGGAATTGATAAACAGCTAAGCGATTATAGTCCTTAAGAAAATCCGACGGCGTGCTGTCATTGGTCGAAATGTCATGCTCGTACTTGGTTCGTAAAATTTAGCGAAATCATACGAACCAAGTACGAACACAACATTACGACAGCACGCCGTCGGATTTTCAGAACTAAGGACTATAATCGCTTGTTTATCAATTCTCCTTACCCCACCTGCAGTTCTTGCGGCCAAACATTGCAGCTTGATACTTCCTCTATATATTCCAATCTCTTTGTTATTAACCAATGATTAGTGCTTACTGGTATTTTAATACGTTAGAAAAACCGGCCCCAAGTTGTATAATTGAACCGAGTAGTCTCCCTCAAAAATCGCCATTAGTATACTTACAACCTATATATCAAAATTTTCTCGGTGTAAAGTGCGAATATTTTTACAAAAGTATTTATAACAATTAAACAAAACTGTGATTGATTGATTTTAGTTAGAAATAATGATACTTCTCCTCCATATAGTCATATAGTAACCTATTTAAAATAGACTCTCATATTAAAAGCGATTGTGTCTTCTCATTATTAAAATATTTGGATTCTTAATATCCTACTCCTTTAAAAAATTCCACCTTATAAACTCCCAGATTGCACTTAATTGTGAGTGTTGTTCTTGTTGTGGAATTCATGTTATCTGTCAAATAATGTTTCTAAAGATTCTATCTTAGAGTATTCCTCGAAATTAAATAAAAATACGGTTTATTATCCAATCTTTTCCTATACTATCTCCTGTAGATATATTTGAAGTAAACTGTAAGAAAAAATGAAGTTTTTTTAGTTTGACAGTACTTAGGTACTTGTTTATTTCAAGTTAGTTATTTTCTTCTTTTAAGAGTGCGCTTATAAAAGAAATAATTTTTTTAATAAATTTGTCAGAATAATATAAATATGTATGTATCTGCGTAAATAATTATGGCAGATTATAAAATCGTATGTTTGCCAAATATATATTGTTAATACTTATAATGTAACGTCATTTGTATATTTCTGTGATTAATAAATTGGTTTTTCTTTCTGACTAATTTTTACGTATTCCTATCCAATATGATAAGAAATAATATAGAAAAATACAAAATGAATCGAGATTTTCAACACTACAAAATAATAGGTAGGCAATGAAAATGTGTCGCTTTTCATTAATGTCCAATATTACGGAAAAAAATGCCTAGCTCGTAAATTATAATTATAGACCAGACGCTAGAGGATGATGGCACTATTGAAATTTTCTATTTTTAAAGTTTTAATTTTATTTATATAATTGGATAACAAGTGGATGGTGATCTATAAAATACAAAATACGTTATTATTTGTTCATTTTGTAGTTCAATTCGAGTAAAAGAGTATTAATATTTACTAGCAATACTTTCTCAAGGTTCTCTTCTGTAAGATTTGTTCTCTTTGAATGAAGTACAACCTTGTAGATAGAAAATGTCTTTTCTACATCGCAACTGGTTATAGATGCGTACTGGAAATATTATTTTATTTCAACGTATTTAGCAGTTAGATTTTGTGTTCTCTGATTTCTATTTGAAACTGCGTCTAACTTTTGCCGAAGGCACTTGGAATACTTTTGAAATTATTAATAGCAACATCTAATGTGGTTAATTCATTTTTTAATTTGATATTTCGATTTTCAAAATATCTGATTAGTTTAGGCCAATTTCCAAAGTGTTCCTGAAGGAATAACAACTGATTTTTTAAATCTGGGATTTGTGTTAGTTCCTTGCACTCAGAAATACTTCGAGCATCGTCATTTAAACATGTAACGAAATTTTGTAAACTATCGAAATTTCTCTGCATAAAAACTAATAGCTTCCAACCCTGGTCCCCATCTAGTTATTACTGGCGAGGGAGGCAGTGACAAAGATGGAAGTTTTTCCCTGTAAAGAGCTACACTCGATGGTGCTTTTCTGAAAACTTTTTTAAAAGCGGATACAAGTCTATCAACTTCCAGATAGGTGTTTCTGCTATATTCACAGATTCTGTGGAGAGCATGTACTACACAAGTAATATGCAAAACATAAGGATATGCTTCCTTTAATAGTTTGCCTGTTTTTAACATATATGCGGCACTGTCACTAACACTGTCGTCCGAATGAAGCATTTGGTGCAAATTCTCGTTAATGGTTTTAGTAACTATTTCCGCATCAATTGTATTTATAACTTTAGATGCTATTACATATGCGTTATATGGAATAGTTGAATGTACTACACCAGCATCCTAACATATCGCCAGTTTCGTCGGCACTTATCTATAGGTATTGATTTAAAAGATGTCTTCTAATGCATTCTACTGCTTTCGTGAAGCACTTAGGAACATAATATACGCAAATGGTGGATTCATCAGGAACATTTCGACCAGTATATTTTTGGAGAAATGTTTTCAAAGTGGGATTGTAAAGTTTATTTAATGGGATATTAGCCGCCATTAAAGCTTCACAGAGTTCTTCGTTAAAATTGTCAGCTTTCAACGGGTCCAATTCCGTGTATGTTTTAGCGATGCTAAGTGACGTTGTACGTGGCCTTTTTGGGCATTCTGTAACGATATTTTACAGACTATGCAATAAATTTCGGAATCACTGACAATGGAGGACATACAATCAGTATGACCCTTAATCTAACTTGCCATTGTTTTACGATGCCATTCTCTGTCATTAATATTTGTCATTATAAGAGAAAATATAATGACAAATATTAATGACAGTGTGACACTTAATGATATAACTTAAGACAGACGTTTTACATTCCATGACAAATCAATATAATTTTTGATGTCGCGGTACATGATCACAACACTAATCAAATTGCATACTATTTACTAGATCCCGTAGTAATGAGGAATCATTGCAAAGAGTATACACTACGATATTCAATTACAATGCTGTAACCACATAATAACGTTTTAAAGAAAAGAATTACTTAAATAATTACACTTTAATATCGTTACGTAGAAAAGGTACACAGTACATTTATGATTATTAATAAGTAACATCTAACACGTATGTTTTAGTTAAATTACTAGTACAAAAATAAAGTAATGAACAATAGCAGAATCTACCAAAAGTAGAATATTCGACTAACAAACATATTTTTAACAATAAGAAAGAATTTCTGTCGAAAAAGCACAAGTACCTGCTTAAAATACTACAAAGTAGAAAAGGTACAAAGTACTTTTATGATTATTAATAAGTAACATCTAACACGTATGTTTTAGTTAAATTACCAGTACAAAAATAAAGTAACGAACAATAGCAAAATCTACCAAAAGTAGAATATTAGACTAACAAACACATTTTTAACAATAAGATAGAATTTCTGTCAAAAAAGCACAAGTACCTACTCAAAATACTACAAAGTAGATAATTAAACCTGGTAACACAATGATTTAAGCCCATTTACAAAATCTTGTATGACATAAATGATGAACATAAAATAAGGCGACATAAATAAAAATATGGATACATAAGATACCTAACAAATTTAGTACACATCATCAATACATAACTAAAACAGTGACAATTTGGGCTTTAAAAACTAAATAATATTAATTACATGCCTATGCTTAACTGGTGTTACCCTTTGGTCACAGTGTATGTATGTAATGTCGTGTACATATATACTTTTTTTTACCAATAAAATTCTATTATTATTATTATTATTAGTTGATATGAAAGAAACTACACACATTACATGTTAAATAAACGTTTTTGTAAAATGAATTATAACGAAATATTTATTTGTTTAGCCGTTTCATTCTATAGTTAATAAAAAGAAAACCTTTTTCTAAAAATCACTATATTACTTTTAGGATTGTGTGACGAAAATAAATTATGAAGTACATACATTATTGCCTTTCCAAACAGAAAAGAGGTACGAAAAAGAACAAATTTAGTTGTCTACTGTTATTGTTAAATAATAAACCAATTAAACCTGTTTCTGTTACCTACTTTTTCCCTGCGGCCAACCAGATACTTTTTATTCCGTCAAGATTTCGAAGCATACGTTTTGTTATTTTTTAAAGTAAGTATGTTATGAAGATATATTATATAATATGACATCTCATGTGTCTGTAATTCTTTATTTTTAAATATGTATAACAGATACCTATATTAGGTTTGGAATTGTTGCTCGCGTATTCTAAGCCGATAAACACTACTTCAATATTGATGGGTATCTACTATAGTTGAATCGTTTTGGCAACCCACACGGCCAAAGTATGAGCTAAACACAAAGATTCAATGCCACTTCGAATTCACATCGACCCAAGTAATTTCAAAACAATAAAATTAATGAGGATGTATAGGTTCCTCTAGTAAAATACTATTACATGAAAACTATAACTATATTTTATTTCACACTTGGCTATTCTGTTTAGTAACCAAGCATTGTTGATAAATTTGTATTATTATGACAATTATAATAAACGCCAAAGGATGTATGAATATTACTATTTGATAGTCCTAGAATGGCTTTTGTAGGTTATATTACTTGACAGATCAAATTATGCAATATTTCAAATTTGACGCCATTTTAAATTCTGGCGCATGCAGGTTGCCAAAGCGGCTCAACCATAGAAGCGAATTTATAGCAGATACGTTTGTGGGTTTGAATGCCAGATTCGTTTTTAACAGCCTCAAAAGCTTTTGTATGCACTTTTTTGTGCAATTCTTCATGCGAGATATTCGCAGAAAAATATTTTTCAGTACGAGAAATAGAACTATTTCCAGTAGGAATGTTGGAAAACCTTTTGTATAAAATTGTTCTCGATATTGATAGCTTAACATTTCAGCCGCTATCGTGGTCACAGTGCACATAATGCGCAGGGACGTTTTCGTGGACACTAAAAATCACAATATTCCTTATACTACATATAAGAAAGTAAAATGAAATGAAAATATAAATATTCTTCACCTCTCAACTTTTTGAAAGGCCAACCAAGTACAAATTTCCATATTTGGTACCAAGTCGACAAGAAAACGAGGTGGTATACGGAACGACGTTGTGCAGTACCGTTGGTCGATTTGCCACTAGTATCACTCGTATTAAACAATCTGCCTGTTATACTTATTTGAATTACATCAATTTTAAATGTTATTATTTCAAAATAAATATTATTTATATTAAGCAAGGACTTCAAAAAATGAAACAAATAATAATACTTTTTTAATAAAACAACAAATACAAAAAAAAATATTACATTTTATCAGTCACATATCCCAATTTATCGCCCATCTGACCCAACCATAAAGTAAAAAAGCAAGAGAACATTACTTTTTCCACAATAAAACAAGAACGGAATTTTTAAAGAGGAAATGTTCAATAAATGCCTAAATTCATCAAATGGAGTAATTATAAAATATATGGAATTATAGCTGTTCTTCGTGGATAGTCCTTGAATTCCTTCTTGTATGCTTTATGCTTGTTTAACGCCCATACTGTCATTTGATACATACCAGCAATTGCGAAGATTAAAACTGAAATTATAGACAGAACAGACAGTAATAAATAACTTTCATGATAAATATAGAATATGGTCTCACCTGGCAAACAACTTGTTAGAATGAAAAAGCCAAGCCATGCAGTGAATTCGTAAGTATAATTTGGACATGATACCAAATTATAAAGTTTGGTAAATGGATTATCATTAGGTACTGGTATTTTTCGAACTGTTGATCCAGCTGGCCTTAAGTCTCTCAAAAGAAGGTGAATGCTTAAATTTCCCAGTTCAGAAACCTGTAACATAAAAGTTACAGGTAAGTATAAAAACTATACTGATCAATGATATTATGCTATATTCTTAATTTAAATAAATAACTATAGTAATAAATATTAACATTACAAAGATAAAGCATATTTTCATTTTAATACAACTAAAAAAATTTGACACCAATTGAAAACTCACCACAAATATTATTGTTCCTAACAAAACTTGCCACATTGGTGGAGCTGTAAACAATGGGTGGTTGGTATGAATTGCAACATAGGCAGCAAAGCCCCAATAATATAAACAATTCCTATATAAATTCTTGAATGGCATGGTACCATGAGAGAAGCGATGAACAAATGCTGACTCATAAAGACGTTTTGTATAATGGAATGTCCAACATATTAAAGCTATTCTGTTGCAAAAAAAAATCAGTTACCCTTATTTTATTCATAGTCACGATAATACTCACTGTGCAGCCAAGGTCATTGGAGTATCTGGATTATTATAAAGAAAACCTGGCCTGTATGCAAAAAAAGCATAAACAATTGGTGGCCCCAAATATTCTAAAATATAAACTGTTCTGTAACCAATTTGGGGACCCAAATCCTTAATGTATATAGTTGAACCATTCTGTAAATCCAAGCTACTGATTGTTGTTTTATTATCTACATCCTTCCCTTTGATGTCGGTACGCAAAGATTGCCTTTCCACACTTAATTTAGAGTGCTTTTTGGCTATTTCCTTTTTAATATCGTAAATTGTCGCTGTATTTGATATGGAAACTTTACATAGGGACGCATTTTTCACCGTAAAAATATTTAACTAGAATAAAAATGAATTTTATTTAAGTGTAACAAATTAATTTAATGAACTTTATATGATGTATATGGTTACGTATACAAAACACATAATTTTAAAAAACAATTGCACAGTCACTCTAACCTCTAAAATATTAATACCTTAATAATGGATTTTTCTATAATAATAAATAAGTCTTACCTCCAAACTCATTTTCCTATATAGGTATATAATTTGTATATTGAAACTAAAATAATAACTGAAATTAGATATAAGGCTCACAACTGCTCTTCGTAGTTTTCACGTACACAACGCTTACAAATAAAGACTTTATAAATTCTACAATTTCAATCCAATGTATAATTCCAATTCGTATAGGTACCTGTATGCGTGAAAATTAATTATAGAATTTTCAGCAGTGGGAGAAAGAACATGTCTATGCAAATTAAACATGTTTAGTATTTGACAAAATATATTTAAATATAATTTAAATATTAATGACATATACCTTAGACGTTATATCAATTAACATAAGGATATTTTGAACATTACAATAGGTAGGTAGGTTACGCATCTTACAAGGATTTTTAGAGAATTCTTTAAGGCATAATATTTGCAATAAAAGTGTTATTTTATAATGTTTCATTTATAATACAATTATTAATTTTCATTTAATTATTCCACCAAATGTAGGTACAGCTAAACCAATTAAGTATGGTCGTACTAGCTGACGAAATATGAATCTCCTATACATTAATTATTGAGGCATATCACAAGGCATATAATGAATAATGAATATAACCTCGTGGTTGATGTAATTTCTCTTGGCTAGCTGCATATAACACAATCAAATTCCAATATTGCCACTGGGCATTAATGTTAACTGCGTTCATAGTTCAAGCGGCACGAATACTTATATAGAGCGGTACTTACTATTCTCTATTTTTATTGTAAATATGCATAATTATTCAGTATTACATTTTTGTATACTAATCAATATGATAAAATATGCTATTTTTTTTTATAAAGTCACAAAAAAAGTTCTAATAAAATACTAATATCCAGTGCCTTTTCCTAAAAATATACTTATATATATATGCATTAAGGAAATAATAAATCCTGTAATTGTAATAAATACGTATTGTTGTTTTATATTTTATTTAAATGAAAACATCCTACTAGTAATGGATATTTTTTGAAAATAATAACGTATAGGTACCTTGGCGCCTTTCCCTGTATTGGCGTGCTTCGATCACCTGTCAGAAGAAGTTTATGCATTTTCCACTCATGGGTAGCTGACATTTGTGCGTTGAATTAGGTAATTTTTATGATTGAAGTGGGCTTTTAGTCGAGTTTAGCAAGGTATCGATATGTATATTAAAACTAATTCATTTCTATATTCTTTATTAGCATAACTTGTGAAATACACCTAATAATGATTCAGGTATTAATTTAATTCTTTGGAAAATTGATTTTTAAACATAGCTAAACATCAACCCCATGCAATTTCAGTTGTGATATGTTTTTATTCACGTAAAATGGACAATGAATCACTCGAAGAAATTGCGATTAAATTACCTAGCAGGGAAAGCAGTTCCAAAGAGCTAAATCAAACTAGGAGTAGTATAAAAAGTACAAAGAGTTTAGAGAAAAATATTAATTCCAGTACAGGTAGCTTAAAGTCTGATAAAGATGTACATTTTGCTAAAGACACTATCACTTCAAAGTCTATAAGTCCTGATCATACATTAACAGTCTCCCATAAGATTATTGCTAACTGGCGAAATGCATGCAGCAAAACAAAAGATAGAACGAAAGATCTTCTGAAAAGGTGGAGAACATTGCCTGAATATGAAGATGAAGATGATAAGAAGAAACTTGGAAATTTAGATAAAGAAGAGTGTCATCAAAATGGTTCAGGATGGAGTGTACATGTTTGGAGTAAGCAGAACAGTATTTAATATTGCAGTGTCGATATTTCACAATAATTTCTAAACAAATTCGCCTTGTTCATTACAATCCTTTATTATCATATATATTTATATTTTAGCCACTTGGGTTGATAGACTTACTGATGTGAATGATTTATCTGAAGAAGAACATATCTACCAAATAAAATTAACACCAACACAAAGCAATAAATTTATATATTTTTTTAGCACATTACTTGACCATGATCAAGACAATCTAGTAAGCGAAGAAGATTTTGAAGCATTTATTGAGGTATTTTTGACTGCTTCTATTAGCAACTAAAGTTTTTACATTTGAATGTTTTTTATTTTACTTATAAGCGATTACGCCACTTTGCTGATTGGTCCACAAATTCACAGGAATATAATACTTTAAGAGAAGTGGAGCATGGTTTTATGGAAACGTTCTTACAAGACATCGGTGATGATAAATTTGGTAAGTAAACAATTCTGGAAACATATACGGCTTTAGACATTTTGTTATATTATATATGAAAAGAGTTTGCCGTTCCTAAATGTAGATGTATAACTATATATAATACTTTTTTCATAATAGAGATGAGATTTAGTCCCAGTGCAAGTGTGTGTTACAGTCACGTCTAGTTGTATTAAAAAACTGAAATATTTCTTTTTGTTGCAGGTTTCACAATAAATGATCATATATATATTACACAGGAGGGTTGGCTTTATAAATGGGAAGGTTTAATATTTGGTTGTAAAAATATGTGTGATTTCCCAGTTTGGTTACAGTATTTTGTTAAAATTCTATTTCAAGTTATTAATAAAGCAGGTGATTATTTTAATGTTGATTATGAACACTGTGGATGTAAAGTTTGCATTTTAATAAACAAAAATTGTTTTTGCACTATATCTGTGCACAAAAGACATTTGGTTTCCATATACACCTTTTGACAAAGTCGTCTTCTTCTAGTGATATAACATATTTCCAAAACCAGTAGAAGAACAATATATTGAAAAAACATTTTATGTTTATTAATGTGGTTACTGATTACAGTTTCGGGTACATGTATTAATTTGAATTTGTCTAATACACCATAGTATATTTCAAGGTTTCACAGTGCATAGGTTATATTATTTATATAATAAATATTTTAAATGGTGTTTTATTAAAAATATTTCTAGGGAATGGAATAATAAGTAAAGAAGAACTAAAATCATTTTATTCCTCTGTCTTGGGATTCGATATGAACAGAACAGAAAGTTCATTTGATTTAGTATACAAAACTCTTACATCAGTAAGTTATCTTGATTACATAGTAATATTTTGTCATTAAAATTAAATGATTTAAAAAATTTATTCAATATTACGACATTTTTCCTTTTTAGAATGGTGATCACCCTTTATCTTATCGCGTTTACCAATTGTGCTTTGCAAATTATTTATTAGGAAGATATCCGAATGGCCCGGGTCAATATATTTTCGGGGCAATTCCAACGTTAATATCTTCGGCATTGTTTCCAATCGATTATTCGGCTCTAAATACACAACCGGAAGACTTAGAGCAGTATGTTCCTGACCAAAAGACCAATAGAAGGAGCGTTATAGTTTAGGCAATATCTCAGCTTGTATGCACTTCTAGTCATGTTATAAACTTTTTAGGGTAGCTAAAAAGATAAAGTAATATTAAAACGTCAAAATGAGTTAATGAAGAATGAACAAATTAGAAATTTTCACGTTCAGAAAAAATAAAGCTTTAACTAAGTAGGCTTGGAAGTTCTATTTTTGCCCTTGCAGAGTGCACTATTAAGATAACATAATAATATATACTTTGTATAGGCAACAATCGGGGCGCCAGCAGTGGTGTTGATGCTAACTTGTATGTATCTTGCTCTTCACTACAATGTTAGATGTTAGTTTCAAAAAAAATTGGGGACGAAGAGCGATTGCATGTACATCATATTTACGGCTATAATCTTTTTTTCTTTTTGATAGAGTGATACAAATATTTTATTTTAACAAAAACCATAAGTTTGAGTACTTTTGGCCTGTATTTCACGTTAGTATACTGGGTAATAAATATTGATGAAATAAGTGTCTAAGTGTAGTGTACTAAGTGTATTACTGACACTGTTTAATGTACATCAAATCAGATACACAAAAATAAAATTAACCAACGTTGTGAAAATACCCTATTGTATAAATAAAATCACATAAAATACCTACTTATATTCAAATTAAAATCCAATAATATGAATGAGGATGAATACATAAATAGCTTGTATTGTTTAAAATCACCACGAGCATATTTCGAGATTAATTATATTTATATTATTATATTATACACAAACTGTTATCATTCATTTTTATCTACATAAATATGTGTATTGCAAATTACTATTTATATAGGTAGGTATGTACTAAAATATTTCGAAACAGTTTCTAAGTTAATACATGTGACATTCAAAAGTAAACTAAATTAATAATTTAGGAATTTCACAAAAAAATTTTGCAGATATCGCTATCCTTATTCGAGAACAAATGCGAAATTCGTGTTAAATAGTCTACGAATCTGCTTTTCAATCGATGATACTGATACTGTTACATGCCTCCCCCATATTAAATACATAAAAGTATTTGTAATTTGAAAATGCTTCATAAACTATAGAAAAATTGTCAACTACTATGCCTATTTAATTTTTTCTCACTGCCCTGATTACATATCACATTTGACAACGCTGGCTGCGTATCACAAGCTACATAATAATTGCATACACGATCACTGCTGGCGCCCCAATTGTTTACCATTGCCTTTGTATATATATATATATATATATATTATATAAATATGAGATTGGTTTGAAAGATGACGATATTAATTTTGATTTGTCAAGGTTCTTGAAAAAAGTCCATTCAACTGAAGTCGCTATCCAATTAGGCAATGTTGTGGAGAATATGTAACAGTATTACATTTGAATATTTTGTCAGTGTGCAACTAAAATGTTATTATTCATTCTGTAATTATTTTTTTTCATTGGCTTTTAAGTTTTACCTAACTTACTAAAATTGATGACATATATGACACCTAAATAGACAAATCATATCACTCCTCAAGAATTGACAGCATAAATTAGATTAGATTTCAAACCAACTTCGTATAGAGTCGTCCAGGATATAGTTTTAGATGATTGAAGCAGTGTAGACCTTTGTTAATTTTTTCTTTTATAATGAATGTCCCATGTCATAGCAATTGCAAAGTTTCTGTTTAAAGATACAGATATGGCTTGTTTTTAATCAATTGCACTGCTCAGTACCTATAAAGATGAATGTGCAACCATTCATCTTATTAGGCGATATCATTTGTGTAATCTGCATTCTTTAACTTATATCTTGGATAACTTTGTGTAAGAATGACATTTTCACAAGTGCACCTTTTAAAAAAAATTCAAATTCTAAAAACTATGTGATACTTTTTACGAATATACATAACATATATACATCACTTAGAAAACTACTTATTAATTATTCATCGTCAATAAATATTATACAAGTACATATTACAAAATGTTATGTAATAATTGTAAGAATAGAATAATGCATTTAGGTATTTAATTTATGTATGTATAAATTGTTTTGTTATTTAAAATTTTGGTGTATATTACACGCTTATTTATATTGTTTGTTCAGAAATAGTACCTATAATATTTTTTTTATATGTGATATTTATTTTTTTAAATATTTTTTATGTTTGTTTTCGAAAATATAATTGATTTGCTATTCATGTATTTTATGTATTCCTATTCCTTTTGGTAATTCTCAAAAAGAAGAACTTTATGTTCATATTATACAAATAAGAGACAACATTTTTCATATATAAATATAAACAATTTGAACGAAATATATTCAGCAATACAAAAGACAGCTTTCCAAGTCTAGAAACAAAACAACTTGTTTCCTTCTTATCACAGATTACCTATGTATTGCTGGTCGAAATTTGAAATGTACTGAGATTAGCTTGTGTTAATTGAAGGTCACCAACGAACTGTTGAACTATATAATGGTCGCATTCAGCAGATGCAACTATTGTAAACCGTTGAGGAAACGTCTGCTGTATGCATAGGCTACATAGAACTACATTACGGAGTGGGATATACCTTCGATATTAAATTGACAAATCTTAACAACTGAACCAATATTTCTAAAAGAAACACAATGTGAATTCAAACTTGAAAAATTATACCTGTCATATGACGTGAAGATCTTGGAGATCTTGTATGGTCTTCCAAGTGATGCTTATTATGCACAACATTATATTCTCCAGTTTGGATAATCGTAAATATAGTTACCATCAACCAAAATCAAATAAAATTAAAGAAATATAGAAAAACATAAAAAGAACTAGGAAAATAGAAACTTATAATTGACACCTGTAATTATAAATTATAGATATAGTAGATTGTTTCATATTATATTTTATTATTTGTCTATTTTATTTCATTAATTCTAGTTTAATATTTACTCCATTAATTTTTGACATCTATACATAACAATAGAAATTAATTCATGAACTCCTGTTAAATGCATTAGAGACTGCACACTTTCACCATTTGCTGGAGACTGGAAAGTAATTTGTAAACTGAAAAATCAGAAGTACCTATATTGTATTTGATTTTTTTTTAATATCAAGAAAATATCTCACTTGCTATGGGTTGATGTACTATCTCGCGTAAACGTATCTTCCTTTGTAATATCAGCTCTAATGTATTCTAATAATTTTTGGAGCAGAACATAATTCATCCGTAAATAATTCCTACATAAGTCAAGGTTCTCAATGCGAAATTAATTTTTAATTAATGGCACAACATTCTGGCATACAGGCCGCCTTAATAGCCAAAGTTAATAATAATAATCTTTATTGCTGTAGATTCAACTGGACGCAAGTCAAACAGTAAGTACAAGTACATAAACAACAATCAATAAAACTACGAAATTCAATTTAAAAAAATTATTTTAATTATTCATTTATATTTCATAAGACACACAGGAAGTAAGTCTAGTCTAGGAATACCCTAACACTATAGAAGGCTGCCTCCACCAAAAATCCTTTTAATTCCACTTTAAACCGTGTTCTACTAGGATTTGAAAATTTCTTGAGACTGAGGTAGTCCGTTGAAAACCCGTATAACCATATAGTGTGGCCGCCGCTTAAAGAAGTTTAGTCCCTATCTTTTTTTTCGCGTTCTTTATTTTTAATATTAAGTATTAAATTCTTTCTTTTATTTGTATCCATTTGGAATTTTTCCAAAAAAATATAGAAAAATGAAAGTTTAGGGTTACAAAATTTCGGATACTCGCCAAACTAGTAATACATTCGGCGCATGTCCAGTATTGTCCAGACCTTTAAAATTTTGGCAAAATAAAAAATTCTGCACACAAAGTTGTACAGAATACTCTTTACAGAAAACTGTGCAGAAACTTGTACAGAAAATTGTACCGCGTCAAGTGGGCCTAACAACTACGCCGAAACTTAATGCAGAAAAACAATTTATTATTGTCGAGAATATATTTTTATAGACCACTTGCGCAGATGCCATTGTTTCTGTACTAGCAGCATCACATTATAACACGAGCATTGAACACCAGCAGTGGTAGTAGCAAGTTGTACGCGTTAAACATGTTTTTATG
Source organism: Amphimallon solstitiale (assembly GCA_963170755.1). Classification (NCBI taxonomy): domain Eukaryota; kingdom Metazoa; phylum Arthropoda; class Insecta; order Coleoptera; family Scarabaeidae; genus Amphimallon; species Amphimallon solstitiale. The sequence goes on from OY720684.1 coordinate 21,253,808, forward strand.
TATATTTTAAAAGTTAAGTATTAAATAGTTAAACTCCAGTGATTTGTTTAATTTCCTTATGATCCATCCCACATTATTATTGTTTATTCGGTTTAATCTGTATATTTCTAAAATATGGCAGCACTGAAATGTACCACATGGAAGGTGATTACTAGTGATGGGCAAAATCGAATTATTTCAATAACCGGTTACTCACTACTCGAGTGATCTTGATAATCGAATTATCACTCGAGTAGTTTTCACTCGCATCATCGCCCTGTATTCAATAATAATAATATTTATTAAACTGGCCAACATGCATAATGTATACAATGCAAATGATACAACCCGCAGACTGTACTACGACTTTTCCTTGTATAATATTCTGGTATTCCATAAAAAAGTACTAATTTTTATTTAAAAAACGACGTAGGTACAAAAGCAAAGTGTACTTTCAAAATTATAAATATAGATTTCCATATAGTTTTTAATTGTACAAAACACTAATACCACAGATAAGTATACAGATCCTTATGGGACAATTGGAAGCGGCATTTCGCTCGAAATGGAGCTGGAATTTTATTACTATGGAATCCGTCCGCTAAATAGCAGGAAGGCTTTGGCGCTGCAATGTAAACAAATCTATGTATGTTGTACTAATAAAATATAGATGTCGTTTTATTTTTAACATTTTAAATTTTACATTTAATTTTTTTTCTTTTTATTATATCCTATAATTAATTATGTGCTTTTTTGACTTTTATCGTAATTATTGAAGACAACAAAAAACCACTTTAAAAAATATATTTTTAGATTATAAAATTGTATTATTAGATTACTATACATATATGTATTCCCACATGCCAACATATATAATATATGTATATATATATATATGTATATATATATATGTATATATAGGGTATGTGTTGTATATAATACGCACACAATTACGCATATCCTACCGCATAATATGTATGGAGACCTAGTGACTATAAAAGAATTATATTTATGGTGCATAACCAGAGACTACAACAGTTTCTTTGTTGTTTGGGATTTTAAGATTGTAAAATAACCGAGTGAACTGAGAACAATTGATTTTTAATGAATATATTTTTGAGTACGTTTGTTAAACAAAATATAGGGAAAAAATGAAAGCTTTATTAATGCAAACAAAATTTTTATTTATAGTAAATATGAATGGGTTTGGTAATAAAAATACATATATTTTTTATAAATAGGGTCTATATATTTCGAAAAATATTCAACTTTTCAGATCTAGATTTAGATGTCCGATATTTGTGGCATTTACATTCTTTATAAAGTTTTGTTATTAGTAACATGTCTAAAAAGAACGTTTGATGTTCGTGTTTGTTACAAATAATGTTTAAATCATTCTTTTCCAGTACTCTCTGCTTAATTTTTGTCCTAATATGATTTAAATCTTTATTTTTGTTGAATATTTTATGTAGCGATTTTAATAACCTTTTCACAAAGGCTGTTATTTGATCATTTGGTTTTCTAGAATTATAGAAAAGTCTTTGCTGTTTTCATATTCTTTATTTAGAATAAATAATTGACTTTTTGATTTTAATGTGCTTTGGGATTATACGCTTCTTTCACAAGTCTCACAATTATACTTTTTAATTAATTTAAAGCAAATGTATCCGTTGACAAATATATATAGAATGCATAATTTGCAAAAATCGCTATTCGATAAAAGTAAACGTATTACTTCCGGTCCGAATTTAGAAATTTTTTTTACACTGAAGGTATTGAAAATTATGTTCTAAATACGTTTATACCCGTAACGTACCTGTCTAGAAAGCATGACTTGCGAGATATTCGCAAAAAACTGATTTTCGATAAGAGTAAAAGACCTACTTCCGGTAGGAATTTCAAAAAACTTTTTTAAGACAATTTGTCTCAAATTTAATTTTGAATACATTTGAATTCTTTATAAATTGTTTAAACTTAGTAATTGACGAAATATTTGCAAAATTCGATTTTTTGACTGAAGTAAACTAGTACTTCCGGTCTACCGATTTTACTGAAAAACTAATCAGATCTCAAGAGGGAGATTATACCGTATGTGTCAATTTTCATTAGGTATAGGGATTCAATGTTTACGTGCGATTTATACGTATACAAGTAATACGTGGCAAAGTGGCACCCCTACTGTCCGTCACCAATCCCGGCAACAGTCGACATCACAACGATTTTCTCCGATCTTCCCACTTCTTTCCACCAGATTTTACATTCAATGTTTAGCTGCGAACAGGTTGCGATCTAGTCTGCAATAAAAGCCGTCTTATTACTGGAACGGGAAACATCAAATGGCCGCCGCGATCTCCTGATCTAGTAGTTTATTATTATTTTCAGAATCCTTTTTTATTTACCTTATTTTTAATTTTATTAGAATTACGCTTTTGTTTGTGTCATGCTGCGTGAACGCAGCTTAATAATTCTCTGCATTTACTGAAAGGAAAAAGAAAAACAAATCCTTGCAACTCGTAAATATTATTTCTGAACGCATTACAAACACCCAAGCCGGTGGTCGAATAGTTACTGCTAACCACGCTAACTTGTATTTACGAGCATGCATCGGTCGTGCTGGCATTGAAAAGGAAAGAAGGGGTACTATATGTTGCCACGTACTGTATGGATTAATCATCTATGGCTAATGAAAATTGACACATGCTGTATACGTAAATACAAAATTTGGAATAGATATCTACAGCGGTTACAGACACACAGACATTTTTTAAAAACCACTTTTTTGGTATCAGGGGACATCTGCAAAAATCTCGAGGTCAAAAATGTTGGTCATCACAATACTTCCTTATACTACGTATAAGAAAGTAAAAATGGATTAACCACATTAGATGTGGCTATTAATAATTTCATAAGTATTCCAAGCGACTTCAGATGTGGTCTTCGGCAAAAGTTAGACGCAGTTTTTAATAGAAATCCAGATTTAATAACATTGCGGCAATTGTGTATGCTAAATATGCTGAAATAAAAGAATATTTCCAGTACGCACATATAACCAGTTGCGATGTAGAAAGGACGTTTTCTATTTACATGGATGTACTTAATTCAAAGAGAACAAGTCTTACAGAAGAGAAAATGAACAAATAATAAGGTATTTTGTATTTTATAGATCACCAGCTACTTGTTATCCAATTATATAAATAAAATTAAAACCTCTTTAAAAATACAACATCTCAATAGTGCGCCCATGGGCGATGAGTCATGGCTCGCTCGTGTCCGCGGCCTATTTATGAGATACTCATCAATGGATCTCTTTTTATGTACCGATATTATTAGATTGCTTTAGCAAAACCTTCGCCCTTTTATCGCTAAATACAAAAGTGTTTCTAATTTTTTAAACTGTTTTGTAGGATAAATAAAGGATGTTCATTGTGTCTTATTTTTTTCGTTAAATATTTTAGTTTATTTGGAAACAAAATAACTGTTAAATTATAAACCAATATTATTAGAAAGTGATGGCGATTAATAGCATTCGTAACGACGGCCAACACGTAAAACAAAACCAGAGCTCCGGAACTAAAAATTATTATAGATAAATGACATATTGCTGTAACATAATAAATGTTTATTTATGCTGTAGCATATAAATAAATGTTTACATTTATTATAAATAATGTTATTGCCACACGTTGGGCATCGCCAATTTAATTAATGCTGTGACATCATATATATTTATTTTAAATAACAATATTGCCATATAATTTATATGCTGTGACAACATATATTTGTGTGTATTACCACACGTAGGGTATAGTCTTTTGTACACATTATACTCTTTAAATTATTCTTTACACACCAAGAACTTATAATTGGTTTTGTGTTTTATCTTATATTGTTTTGTCATGTACCTTATAACTATTGTGGGTCCTGGCAATGTTTGTGGTTCCTTCTTATTTGCTGATGATTTTTCTCTTGTTCATTATAGGGAAAAAGGTAATAGTTTTGTTCAAAGAAAAACTGTATGTCTATTCAACATAATCATGTATTTTTTATTTTGTAATTTATGGATTCAAAAATATAGTTTCCTTTATATACACACCTTTATGCTCTAAACAAGATACATAATTGAAAAATGTTCATATCATTTATACCTAATGCCGGTTGTAATGTATGTAAATCTTTTGTTTATTTATTTATTCTATCAGACAAAATAAATATTTATCCTGCAAATGAACAAATGTAAATTTTTATTGTACATTTATGAATATACTCATCGACGTTATAATATTTATGGATAGGCTTCAATTAATTGCTTTAGACAACCATTTGCACGTGTTGTATCGAGCTCTTAATCTATGCCTTGTGAAATTCTAATTTATTATTCGCTTAATTTGAAAGAAATTAATGATGTCTAGACAATACGATGAAGAAAATGCTCATTTTCACGTAACATCTCTCCAACTGACCAACACCATTAATCCTGTTTAGTTGTAATTCCAACTATATAAATTTAAAATAAACCTTACAGGATAAATTATTTACTTGTCTATTTTTTTTTTTGTCCAACAATACATTGATTAATCATTCGCACGTAAAAATCAATGTCTGTCCAACAACTCGTATAATTTCATTTTCAAAAGAAATAATAAACTTACTTGTTATCAATAAATCTATTTTGAATGTCCATTATGAACGCTTCAAATGAATTCAAATGTATTAAATAAAATAAATTACTGTGACTATATGTGTTAAAGAAATAATGAAAAACTACAATATAACGAAAAAAAAACTATTCTTTAAGAGATCTTCCTTTTGTAAGTGTTTTGAGAAGTTCACTTCTCGGAGGTGTTATCAGAAAGTCCGTCTTGTCGAATCTTGTCTTCCTATTTATAGCGGCAAAAATAAACTATGTTGACCATTGCGCCCTCTAGTCCATGTTTAGGTTGGTACTGGAATACACTTTTCCCGTGAAATCGCTGCCCATATGTTGCCGCCTTGATTCACGCACACATACACATTTTGTTCTGACAGTTCACAATTCACTTAAACGTCAACATAACCTTCCAATTCAAAGGTCCCCTCTGCTTTGCACATGATTCCCAATGGTAGGTTTATTCTTGTTACTAATACCATCCTTCCTTGTACTCGTCAATGAACCTATTACCTTGTTCATTGTTTGACACATACTTTTTCTTTCCATTTATTTATGTTAGTTTTACTTTTCTTTCAGCCGGAGTGCGCCTTGACAAAATGGGAAACATGTTGAAAATAACCATTATTCCGCACTGCCTGTCCTTGTAGAACACGTCCGCCTCTAGTCCCTGAAGTATTGTGTTACGAACAAGTCATGAACACAGATACCTTTTATTTACTTATAATGTCAGCTTTTGAATATGTCACTACTGATTGCCTCTATGTTTTACATATTTTTATATCCTTTTTTATTTGTCTAGTAGTAAGCTAAGGTAAATTTTATTCTTTAATACTATTTATTTCATAAACTCTCATAAGATTTTCACTGCTTTATGCATGTCGTATTTCATTTCTTTTCATGATTTATAAACCATACTTTTTGTGTATCTTTTCTACAAAAGAAATATATTACTTATATTTATTTTGTCTTTATTTTATATATTTCTTTATTTAATAAATTTTTATTCTACATCTTTTGTTTATATATTTATTTAATAAATTTTTCTTGCATATTTCATCATTTACTGTTATAATAAAAATTTGACTATAAGTATGCAACTTTGTATACCTTCATGTAAGTTTTGTTGCATCGTTTTACTCAATAATATTTAAATAGGACTTTTTATTATTTTTATTTTTATTTCTAAGCTTAAACTAATTCTTAAATCAATCTCTAAAACTATTCTTATTTTACAAATTATGCGAGTTCACGGCATATCCCTTGGTTATTATATTTTGTCGTGAATCGTCAACAAAGATTATTATAGCATGAACGACACATATAATAACCATTGTGACAACTCGCACAAATGATTATTAATTTTCTACGTCTATATAATCATAGAGCATAGATACGTGATTAACGATACTTAATGCTAAATTTCTTATAGCTATTGCATTATTTGATGCGTCGCATCTTAAAACAAATTCTTCATTAATATCGGGTAAATTTTCTATTAATGCTTTGCAAAAATTCTCTTTCACTTCTTCAAATGCTTTGAGAGTTTCAGGAGTCCATTTAAATTTTACTCCCTTCTTTATCATTGCAATTAATGTAAGCATGAAGGCAAAATATTTCCTTTCATCCTTTTGTACTTTGCTTCTTTCATGAGTCTTTTTAAACTTGACTCCTTTCTTTCTAATTACAAATAACATTACTAAGAATGAACAATCATTTATTGAATCATTACGTATTGTTGCCAGCCAAAAAGTACGCCTCCGATCGGTCCTTTTGAACTGTTCGATATTTACACACATTGTTAATAAAAATGTAACGCTCTGTTGAGCTTCAAAATAAGGTGAGTTTCTAGAATTTAAATATTTTGGTAGTATAGTGTCCCTTTGATCACTTATACCCCTTTTGTTTATTTCGACTACAGGATTGCTAAATGTTGATTCTGTTTTTTCTATATTTTTATCTTTTAACATTTCTTTAATTTCTAATTTGACTTGTTCTTTGTATTTATTGGGGACAGGATAATTTTTAACTTTAAAAGGTTGTTTTTCATCTACTTTTAGCCTGTGTTCATAGCCTTTTGCTAAACCAGGTTTATTATCAAATAACTCTTTATGCTTGCTGACAAGATTGCTCACATGGCTTATGTATTGTTTATCGCAATTTAAATTCGTACCATCCCTATATTGCGTGAAGTCCTCACTTTGACGATGCTTCACAGGATGTGCACACTTATTGTCTAATAAACTACTATCCATTTTATTTGTGAGATTTTGTTCAGCATTATTTATATATAAATTATTAATTAATATCTCATCTTCCTGTGTTTCCTTACACCAGGAGATTATTGAATTTTTAATATGAAATGTTTTGTTTTCCATATTTATTTTTGTACCATATTGACTTAAAAAGTCTATCCCCAAAATACAATTGCTGTTCAAATTAGGCACTATCATGAATTCTGTTAATAAATTTAAACTACCTATTCTAACATTTATCCAAAAAACTTTATCTACAGTAATGATGCGTTTCTTATTTGCATTTATTAAATTTACTTTTCTTATAGGCATACAATATCCTAATTTTTCTATATCTTTACTTATAATACTACTATCTAATAAAGATAATTGCGCTCCTGTGTCTAATAATGCTTCTATCTCTTCGTTCCCTATTTTTACTGTTATGTGTGGTAATTCCGTCGTGATTTTCTTTAGATCGTCAAAGTTATATACGTTTTGTACCTTCTTTTTCTTTTTGACTGGCCTTTCTAAAAATCCAACGAAGTCGCATTTGAGTATGTAGAATTTACCCATTCTTTATTTGTCGGTAGTTGTCTTGAATCCTTGGGTATTGCACCTTTTGATTCTGTTTTTTTCTTCGTACTTATTTCTTCTTTTTCTTCACTTATTTGAACATTGTTCACTCTTCTTTCCCTCTCAGGGTTTCTTTCTTCCTTCCCATAATTCTGTTCTTTCTCCCTCTCATTTTCATAGTTTCTCGTTTTATTGTATGTATATGGATTGTTCCTATAGCTTGGCTTATTATATGTATAAGGGTTGTTTCCATAATTCTTTTTACCCTGATTTTGATTGTACCCATTATTATTGTACTGTTTATCTTGATCGTAACGAGGTGTCTTGTTTATATGTGGATTATTTCCATTGTTGTAGTTATTATTATCATTTCTGGGTGGATCGTTTGTATATTTGATGTTTCCATAACTCTTGCTGTTTCCCTTCTCATCCACATCGTCTAATCTCTTGACCAGTTCCAGGAGTGCTTCAATGTTATCAATTCCTTGAAGTGCCACCGCCTGTGTAACGTTGTGGTCAAAGTGTGCTGCTAGCTGTGAAACAATATCACTTTCTTCAATAGTTGGTTGGATGTATTTAAGAAAAGAATATTTTCTTATGATGTAGTTTTCTCTAGAAGATCCAGCTCTGTATTTGCCAAACACTAAATCGTGTCTAATCTTCCTCTGCTGAGTCTGTCCCCAGTACTGTCTCACAAAACGAATCTCAAATTCTTTGAAATCCACTACTTCATCTATTATCATATCGTACCACTGAAGTGCATAATCCTTCAAACAACCTCTTATGAAATGTAGCCTTGACATCTCATCAGATATTCCCCTCATGTATGTTTTTATCGTTCTCATAAACGCCATTGGATTATCTTTGTAAAATCCTGAGAATTTTGGTATATTCTCTACGCTACCAGGTATTTGTGTCAAAGATACACTAGGTGTACTAACCCCATGTACTTTGTTCTCTAACCCTTTTATAGTGTTTTCAAAGTTTAACGTTTTGTTTTGTAGGGTCAACATTGTGTCCGTACAAACACCATATTTTATTTTACAATCTTCCACTTGGTGTGAAAGTTCTTGTATTTGCTCTTGATATTGCACATTATTCCCTTTAACTTTATTTTCAAGAGAATTTATTTTCTCATCTACCTTATCGAAACTAGCTTGTGTTTTGGCAGATCTTTCGTTGATTTCTTTTATTAAGAATTTGCCTTTACTTTCACATTTCTTTTCGTTAAAGTTTATTTGTTTATTTAGAGTTGAAACTGACTGTTCTAACTTTAATTCCACTTTTGCATTTAGCTCTAAAGTTTCTTTTCTTAATTCCATGAGAACCTTGTCTAATCTTGAGTTTATTTCTTTTTTATTTTGTTCTAATCTTTGATTGCTTTCCTCAAATTTCCTGTTCATACTCAAATTATTTTCTTCTAATTTTCGATTATTCTCTTCAAATTTCTTGTTCATATTTCTATCGTTTTCTTCTATTCTGCTGAATAGTTTATTAAAAAGATTCTCAAGTTTTTGTTCACCAGCTACGCCACTGATGCTTTCTGCTTGTGTGCTACCATCAAGTGTTCGATCCTCTGATTCAGGTTTTTCTGACTCTGAATCAGAAGATACTGGACGATTGTCCCTGTATTGTGTGAATTGTGAACCTTCACCATCATTCTTATCTTTATCTGCCATTTTTATCTTATTTCTAACTTATAAATTAATAACTAAACTTATCTAATCAAATACTATTCCTCCTTTTTTTTTTTTATCCCTTTCTAAACTAGAGAAATTGATAATTCATCAGTAAATGAAAATTGAGGTAATCTGTCTCTAACTTGGACACTGAATAATTATTCTATTTACTAATAAAAAAAAAATGAAACAAACTTTGTACCCATTATTTGTACAAAATAAATTATTATTTTTTTGTTTAAACATAAAAAAAATTTTTGCATTGCTTCACAACGTTAAATGTTATGTAAATAATTATTGACAAACGAGAAAATGAATACAATGCTCCACTATGTTAAGCAACATTAATTATATATATATATAATATATTTTTTCTTCTTTTAAACAATTATGAAAAATAATGCATTGCCTCTCTATTTTAGGCATTAAATAAATACATGATTAATAAACAACAAGAAAAGGAATACATTGCCCCACTACGTTGAGCGCCATTTTAATTATGCTGTAACATAAATAAATGTTTATTTATGCTGTAGCATATAAATAAATGTTTACATTTATTATAAATAATGTTATTGCCACACGTTGGGCATCGCCAATTTAATTAATGCTGTGACATCATATATATTTATTTTAAATAACAATATTGCCATATAATTTATATGCTGTGACAACATATATTTGTGTGTATTACCACACGTAGGGTATAGTCTTTTGTACACATTATACTCTTTAAATTATTCTTTACACACCAAGAACTTATAATTGGTTTTGTGTTTTATCTTATATTGTTTTGTCATGTACCTTATAACTATTGTGGGTCCTGGCAATGTTTGTGGTTCCTTCTTATTTGCTGATGATTTTTCTCTTGTTCATTATAGGGAAAAAGGTAATAGTTTTGTTCAAAGAAAAACTGTATGTCTATTCAACATAATCATGTATTTTTTATTTTGTAATTTATGGATTCAAAAATATAGTTTCCTTTATATACACACCTTTATGCTCTAAACAAGATACATAATTGAAAAATGTTCATATCATTTATACCTAATGCCGGTTGTAATGTATGTAAATCTTTTGTTTATTTATTTATTCTATCAGACAAAATAAATATTTATCCTGCAAATGAACAAATGTAAATTTTTATTGTACATTTATGAATATACTCATCGACGTTATAATATTTATGGATAGGCTTCAATTAATTGCTTTAGACAACCATTTGCACGTGTTGTATCGAGCTCTTAATCTATGCCTTGTGAAATTCTAATTTATTATTCGCTTAATTTGAAAGAAATTAATGATGTCTAGACAATACGATGAAGAAAATGCTCATTTTCACGTAACATCTCTCCAACTGACCAACACCATTAATCCTGTTTAGTTGTAATTCCAACTATATAAATTTAAAATAAACCTTACAGGATAAATTATTTACTTGTCTATTTTTTTTTTGTCCAACAATACATTGATTAATCATTCGCACGTAAAAATCAATGTCTGTCCAACAACTCGTATAATTTCATTTTCAAAAGAAATAATAAACTTACTTGTTATCAATAAATCTATTTTGAATGTCCATTATGAACGCTTCAAATGAATTCAAATGTATTAAATAAAATAAATTACTGTGACTATATGTGTTAAAGAAATAATGAAAAACTACAATATAACGAAAAAAAAACTATTCTTTAAGAGATCTTCCTTTTGTAAGTGTTTTGAGAAGTTCACTTCTCGGAGGTGTTATCAGAAAGTCCGTCTTGTCGAATCTTGTCTTCCTATTTATAGCGGCAAAAATAAACTATGTTGACCATTGCGCCCTCTAGTCCATGTTTAGGTTGGTACTGGAATACACTTTTCCCGTGAAATCGCTGCCCATATGTTGCCGCCTTGATTCACGCACACATACACATTTTGTTCTGACAGTTCACAATTCACTTAAACGTCAACATAACCTTCCAATTCAAAGGTCCCCTCTGCTTTGCACATGATTCCCAATGGTAGGTTTATTCTTGTTACTAATACCATCCTTCCTTGTACTCGTCAATGAACCTATTACCTTGTTCATTGTTTGACACATACTTTTTCTTTCCATTTATTTATGTTAGTTTTACTTTTCTTTCAGCCGGAGTGCGCCTTGACAAAATGGGAAACATGTTGAAAATAACCATTATTCCGCACTGCCTGTCCTTGTAGAACACGTCCGCCTCTAGTCCCTGAAGTATTGTGTTACGAACAAGTCATGAACACAGATACCTTTTATTTACTTATAATGTCAGCTTTTGAATATGTCACTACTGATTGCCTCTATGTTTTACATATTTTTATATCCTTTTTTATTTGTCTAGTAGTAAGCTAAGGTAAATTTTATTCTTTAATACTATTTATTTCATAAACTCTCATAAGATTTTCACTGCTTTATGCATGTCGTATTTCATTTCTTTTCATGATTTATAAACCATACTTTTTGTGTATCTTTTCTACAAAAGAAATATATTACTTATATTTATTTTGTCTTTATTTTATATATTTCTTTATTTAATAAATTTTTATTCTACATCTTTTGTTTATATATTTATTTAATAAATTTTTCTTGCATATTTCATCATTTACTGTTATAATAAAAATTTGACTATAAGTATGCAACTTTGTATACCTTCATGTAAGTTTTGTTGCATCGTTTTACTCAATAATATTTAAATAGGACTTTTTATTATTTTTATTTTTATTTCTAAGCTTAAACTAATTCTTAAATCAATCTCTAAAACTATTCTTATTTTACAAATTATGCGAGTTCACGGCAATATGTAAATATGAAACCATATCAGCTAGGTATACGAAATCGAATGAATTTCGGCAGCTTTTTTTTCGATTAAAAAAACTCCCTAATTGACATTTTATATAATAGAGGAGATTTGGCAAAGAAAAAATTATTGACAAAATTATTTCCAGGATTTTTTTTACACAATACTCTCAATTGTGCCATTCATTTTCACATCTGTGGTCTGAATCATTTTTTTGTATGTATTCACACATTCATGTTATGGGCTTATATGAATAACATATATTGTGTAATGCGTGTATATAAAGATTAATATTTGGTCTTTAATAATGCCTGCCATACACGTTACGGTCCACCGGAGAGGTCTACCTGTGCAGGTACGCCTGCGCAGGTAGACCTGAGATGAACCTGAGCGTGTGTGGGACATTTTTTGAACCTGCACAGGCGACCGGTGAAAGAATTGATTTTCGATTCTTTCACCGGTCGCCTGCGCAGGTTCAAAAAATGTCCCACACACGCGATGGCTGCCATACACGTTACGGTCCACCGGGGAGGTCTACCTGTGCAGGTACGCCTGCGCAGGTAGACCTGAGATGAACCTGAGCGTGTGTGGGACATTTTTTGAACCTGCACAGGCGACCGGTGAAAGAATTGATTTTCGATTCTTTCACCGGTCGCCTGCGCAGGTTCAAAAAATGTCCCACACACGCTCAGGTTCATCTCAGGTCTACCTGCGCGGGCGTACCTGCACAGGTAGACCTCTCCGGTGGACCGTAACGTGTATGGCAGCCATTTAGATACTAGATGTCCGAGTTGTTTTCATGTTGTAATAGTAGATTTCAACTGACATACGACTTGGTTATTTTAAACCTACAGATATCTATACCTATTTAGGTCCGCCCGCACCCCGTAGTATCCGCAAGACTCCAAATTTAACTGATTTATAAAATTTTGCGCCGTTAACTATGCAACACGCTTGTTTTCTCGTAATCGTATTGGACGAGCTATCTGTGTGCTAATACTTTCAAGCTTATTTCGTAGGCAGGTTCTTCCTTACTCAGGTTGTCGCATTTCTACTTCATTATCCATAAAAAATATATGTATATATCAATAAATAACAGATATTTACAAAAAACACACAAATTGCAGATTTAAGTTGCGTTTACTACTTATATTTTGTCACCGGTCAATTAACCAACTTAAGAACAAATTGACTGTTTCCTAAACAGACTGATAATTTTTACGTTCTTTATATTTTTTTTTATTTTTGTGCATTTATATAGTTTTTTTTATACAACCCGCAGACTGTACAACGACTTTTCCTTGTATAATATTCTGGTATTCCATAAAAAAGTACTAATTTTTATTTAAAAAACGACGTAGGTACAAAAGCAAAGTGTACTTTCAAAATTATAAATATACATTTTCATATACTTTTTAATTGTACAAAACACTAATACTTTCAAGCTTATTTCGTAGGCAGGTTTTTAAGAACACGATAAGCTGGTTGCCGTAAATAACGAATAATCCAGTTTTTTTTTATTACATATTAATTATATTAACTAACGCTATTGTTAGTATTTATGTAAATACCTACATGTTGTTTATTAATACTGTATATATTTTTAAATTAAAGATGCACATTTTCCTGGAGCTCTCTATTTAACAAAGCAACTTAATACTTGCTAATACTCTCATCATATACTACTTCAATTCCCAGTAAATATATAATCAGTGTCCTAGTAGTAGTGCGACAACGCGAGCGAAAAATAACAACCCGGTACTCGGTGGGCGATATTTCAATGCAGGCGACGACTACTTACCAGGTGAAAAATGACCCGGTAGGCGATTTTTCAAAGCAGGCGACGACTACCAAGTGACGGGTGATGAAGTACGACTAATAACTGCCAGTTCGCATTTCCGATTTGCAGCAACTCGGTTATTGTGTCGGTTCTCTGATCGCCCGTCACTCGTCGCTCGGATTCAAAAACCGAATTACACCGGTTATTTGAATAATCGGGTACCCGGTTATTTTTCACTCGAGTTCTCCCATCACTAGTGATCACTACAGTGTGGACGTCCCAGGTTTAAACTACGACGGAGCAAAGAAATAATTTAACAGCACATTCAACTATTCATATGGTGAATTGCAACATCTATTTACGCCCGAGAATGAGAGTTCATTTAACTCGTAAATTACCTATCTTCATCGGCGTAGATAGGAGCGTGAGGGTTTTTTTAAATTTATTATATTTACCTTATATTTCGCAAGATAAATAAAGTTATACATGTATATACCTATTCATACTTACGTTAGTTTCGTTTTTTCATTGTTTTGACTGTTAATTAACATACTTCGTAATTTTTGTAATAGTTCCTGTTTAATACCGTTTCACAGAATCTGCTTCTCCCAATTATCTTGACGTAAGTGTGCAGTGAATTTCGTTAAGTTTCAATAACATAAACATACATTTTTAGTTATCATTTATTTAGATCTAGAACATTGTTTAAGTTACTTTTTCAAATATGATATGGAAAAACGTCGAGAATGACATCGTGAAACAATGGCGAATTGGATTAAGGGTCATACTGATTGTATGTCCTCCATTGTCAGTGATTCCGAAGTTTATTGCAGTCTGTAAAATATCGTTACAGAATGCCAAAAAAATCGCACGTACGTCATTTAGCATCGCTAAAACATACACAGACATTGGACCCGTTGGAAGACATCAAATCAGTACCTATGGATAAGTGCCGACGAAACTGTCGATATATTAATAACACAAATCCTAAATTAAAAAAAAAATTGTTGTTATTCCTTCAGGAACACTTTGGAAATTTGCCTAAACTAATCACATATTTTGAAAATCGAAATATCAAATTAAAAGATGGATTAACCACATTAGATGTGGCTATTAATAATTTCAAAAGTAGTCCAAGTGACTTCGGATATGGACTTCGGCAAAAGTTAGACGCAGTTTTTAATAGAAATCCAGATTTAACATTGCGGCAATTGTGTATGGGGACAATGACACAAAATCGAACTGCTAAATACGCTGAAATAAAATAATATTTCCAGTACGCACCTATAACCAGTTGCGATGTAGAAAGGACGCTTTCTATCTACAAGGATGTACTTCATTCAAAGAGAACAAATCTTACAGAAGAGAACCTTGAGAAAGTATTGCTAGTAAATATTAATACTCCTTTACTCGACTTGAACTACAAAATGAGCAAATAATAAGGTATTTTGTATTTTATAGATCACCACCCACTTGTTATCCAATTATATAAATAAAATCAAAACTCTTTAAAAATAGAAAATTTCAATAGTGCGCCCATGGGCGATGAGTCATCAACCGCTCGTGTCCGGTCTGTCGTTATAACCGAACATTACCGTATTTTTGCACAACCCAAGGGCTCACTAATAAATTATAATCTAGCCAACTACATATTAGTGGTATTCTCTCTTAATTTAGTATTTTCGTGTCCAATTATATAAATAAAATTAAAACCTCTTTAAAAACACAATATTTCAATAGTGCTTTCATGAGCGATGAGTCATCAACCTTTCGTGTCCGCTCTGTAGTGATCACATAAACGAAAACGGTTCTGTCTAGCCAGCAATCAGCTGTTGTCAGGTGAACAGTTGGAGCGGGAACGGTTCCCGATCCGTCTGCTGAATGTGACCAATGTCTTTAATTTTATAGAATGTAACATATAAAATGATACCACCAATAAAGCAATATACCTAAAATAAACACGCATTTATTTCAGGTCTAAAGTAAAGCATACATTGCACTGTAATGAAAAGAAACAAACTAAATACACATCAATCTAGTGGCTCATGAGCTAACGTGAATCTCGTTATGAGCTGGGTATAATCATTCTCAATATGTCTGTGAGGGACTTTTAATCTTTATTAAGTAGAACAACCTGGAACAACAGTCAGAATTCCGATTTTCGAAAAAAAAAGGCCGCTACTTTCACATTATCGGATTTAATTTTTTTCCACTTATTTTTGATATATACGAGATACGGATGTTTTAGAACAATGTTTAAAACAGACCTGGGAGAACTGTCAAAATTTCAATCGTTTTTCAACCGTTTTTTTCCATTTTCTTGACTGATTTTAATTTTTTCTTTAAAATAGGTTCTTTGGAATAATTTAGAACAAACCTAGAAGAAGGTAGAACATTTGTCAAAATTTGCTTTTCCAAAAAAAGGGGATAACACACACACACACACCGCATGTTTGATCTTATTTCTATTTAAAACATTGTAATTTATAATGTATGTTACTCGTAAATGTAAATGTTGGCGTTTACATGGGTAAGTGGTATAAATAAAGCATGTAATATTATAATAATGTACTTTATTATTCAATATAATTAAAATATAACTAAATCTTATAATAATAAAATAATATGTGTTTATTATTATTATATCAGTTTTTCTCCTTCATGATATAAGGAATTTGAATTCATTTGTGCAATTGATTAAACACGAAATTGATAAACAATTTACCTCATTTTCCAAGATGTTAATGAATTATTATCGTCTTTAAGTAGGTATGTATAATAATATCTACCTTAATTTAATTGTATGTATACATTTTTTAAGAGAACATTTTAACAATGGCAAATTATTTCTCTAAACATTTTTATCATGTATTTCGGTAAGTATATAAGGAATAATGTGCCATTAATAAATAGTACAAATTGATTATGTATGTGTATATATATACACTTATTATATCATTTTTTAATAATGTAATGTTTACATAAATATGAATGACACAAAATGATATAATTTTTTTTATTCATATCGATTGTTACAAAACAATAATAATATGGGAATTTTTAAGGATGTATTCACATATTTTATGACATTCCTCGAGAATATTTGTAATTTTCCCTGTTTTCTTGTAATACAAAGAGATTGCCTTGCCCTTTCGTCCTTTTTCGTTGTCGATAAATGCCATACTCTAGTAATAGTACTTAATATCATATTCTAATTACTTGAAATTTTGACATTACTATTCCGTTGCAATTACTTATTTCTTATTTCCTTTATAATCAAAATTCGAAGGGTATATCTTCTAAAGAGTTAGGTCCACACTATAAACAAAATATTTGACAAACTGTCTAATTTTCTGCTATATCTGTCTAGTATCTAGTTGGATACCAAACATTTTGTATAATTGGTTTTGTACTCAACCTAATACAATAAAAGCGATTTATTTCACGTCTGTCAGTAGTAATGATTTTGATTATGCGATATACAATAGTGTCAGAAGAAAAACGATGTAACCTACGTCCATGTTATAACTAGTTTGACAAAAATACATTAATAGACAGCATATTACCTATAAATTTAGAACATTATTCAGAATTGCGACACATGTCTAAAACTTGCCATATATCACCACAGTCTTTTTGAATCTCTCTGTATTACAAAATATACTGCTATTTGACATACTTTGCGTACAAAAATGAAATAATTCCTTAAGTAATATTTTATTATTCACCTAGAGTTGTAACAATAGTCATAAAGAGTTTTTAATAGACCAAAACATTAGAAATATTTAGATGTACAATTAATCTCAAAAAAAGAAAATGTGACACATATAGGTATAGATATAGGCCAAATTATAAATAATCTTAAATAATATTTTTTGATTGGTTTCATTTCTTAGAAACGAGAATATATTCAGATTGTGAAGAAATATCGTGAAAACTATTTACATATTACCGTATTGTCGGCAATTGCTGGTTGGTCATTAAATTGTAAAGACTATGTAAAGACAGTATTAATGCCACTTCAAACACTCACTGTGGCTGAGAAATTTAGTTGAATTAACTTGTTTAGTTGATTTAATTATAACCGTTTTCAATAAATACACATAAACGTTTTCTTCACTTCTTTTAAATGCAACTGTGATCTTCATTGTAGATATTATCATGATCATGAAACACACGTTTGCTTAGTAGTTTGAAATGCAATTAATTCAAATAGTCAGAGGCCACAAATATGGCAGTTTATATGTCTGAACATACGTAACATGATAATGGATGATCGAAAGCCACTACTGGTACTGAAATTATATTGAAACTGGATCAAATAAATAATAAAATATAATTATAATTTATTTCTTCAAATTCAAAAGATTTTAGTAGGTAAATTTAAGAAGAGGCGTGTATTTTAGTGAGCATTAATTAGTTAATAAGCAATTCTTCCTTTTGAGATTAATTTTACTTGTTCATTATAAAATATATACAACATTATTAACAATAACATAACTCAAACAAGTTTATATTGAAAACACGTGCAGGGTCGTAATTAGGAATTATTTGTCTACTGTCAAATATATGTATATTCACTTATGCCTTTACTAATATTTGTTTGCATTTATACATTTGTAAAATAACATTAAAAATATAATATAGATATACGTTTTTTAATTATTACAAAAATATATGAACATTTGCTAAAATAACTAGTTACTTTTAAATCTAGTTGTCAGCGCAAAAATTGATATTTTGATTCGTATATATGTATTGTAGGTACAGAAGCTGTTTAGTATATTGAATGATTTTGAATGTAGGATCAGTGCATTAGCCGAAAACGTCTAAGTTAATAAATAAGTAATTCTTATCAATAACATTACTATTAATACATAAAACTAATTTCTTGATTTCCATGGAAGCGTTCATATTTCAATAAAATTTTGATTTGGTTTACATTAAGTTATTTTAAACTACAAAAATATTTATACAACATGAAATTTACATTGCGTTTAGACAATTTTGTATTTTAAAAGGTGTTTTCATTGCAATGCCGATACAAGATATGAGAAATTACTAGGATGCTGTGTTAAAATTTTCAAATTGCAATACAGGAAATACAATACAGTGATAGTGATAATTACAGAGCGGACGTCTCAGGTTTAAATTACGATGGAGCAAAGAAATAATGTAAACAGCACGCAGTTACTGAATAGCACTATTCATATGGTGAACTGAAACATATGTTTACGGCCGAGAATGAAAGCAAAAAAAGGCCATTTAACTCGTAAATTTCCTATCTTCATCGGCGTAGATAGGAGCGTGAGGTGTTTTTAATATTTGAACTACAAAATAAACAAATAATAACGTATTTTGTATTTTATAGATCACCGCCCACTTGTTATCCAATTATATAAATAAAATTAAACACTTTTTAAAAATACAAAATTTCAATAGTGCGGCCGTGGGCGATGAGTCATCAACCTTTCGTGTCCGCTCTGTACTGATGTATCTGTCAAAAAATATAGCCAAGATTTTCAATTTTAATAAGAAAAGGTTAATTAGGGAATAATATCTCTATTTTATTTGTTTGATTTTTCCCTTCTACTTTTGCACGTTTTCTACTACATTTTTTCCCACATTCTTTTTTTCAATTTCTCACTAAATTGTTGATAACTGTCGAGCCTGGATGACTTCTAAAGGAAACCTGCTTATGCACGGCTACTCCATAGATGTCGCTTTTAAAGAAGAACATCAAAGTTAGAATGATAGCTTTTCTAAAAGTTGCCTCACTGGTTATCTTTTAATACTTTAGGCGAAGCTGATGACTAGTAATCGGCAGTCAGGGGTTCATTTGGCAGAATTTATATGTTATAAATAGTTATAACTATTAACAACATAGAAATTCTACCAGTGTACCCCTGATTGTCGATCCCTACTCATGATTATTTATGATGTAGTATTATACTTTCAAACTATATGACTTGTATTATAACCAAATTAAATCATATTTTGGTCTGTACTAATTTTGGTACATGTTGACGTAAAAAGCTCTTTTTTCATAACAATTGACTGGATATTGTCTGTGATTATAATACCTATCGTATTCAAGGCGAAAAAATATTTTAAATTGTATTTTGAGCTAAAATGTATTGATTACCACAAACTTAAGCATATCCTGTATCAACTAAAATCTTCTAAGAGGACCTTGAATATACTTGAGTATTTACTTTGATCGACGTTTTTATGTTTAAATTTTAACTTATGAAAATAGCTGTTAATGAAAAATTATCTAATAATAATTCACTCTAATCCTAGAGTTTTTTCGTATTTTACTTATCAAATAAGGTTTGTTTCAACATAAAAAAAAATCACAAACGAGTCACAACCAATCAGAAACTAGTTTGGGAATTCTCTCAACCAATCAAATTGCACGTGACTAGTTTGTGATTTGTGTTTGAACTGACAATAAAGCCAAAATATATGGATGATCGAATTAAATCTAACTTGTATAAATCTCATGTAGTTTAAAATAACTCACATTACTGTTTTGATTCAGCTTAATTAATATGAATCATACTATAAATAACCATAAAACTATTAAATATAATATACAAATTTGGCGACATACATTGTACATAAACGTGTATGTACTTACTCTAATTATCCCAGTTACGACACTGAAATATAATATTTCTTTTATATTTATTTGTATCTAAAAGAAACCAAGTTTGCCACCTGTTTACTTGTATCACTTGCATCTCTATTGTCTTTTGTGTATCCTTTAATTAAAGCATATTTTGTAAATAGAGACCTCAGTATTATTATAGGCCATACTTAGTACCATAGAGAACTAAGTGTCTTAGTTTCTCATGCTTAGTACGATTTCAAATTTCGTTCACATATCAACGTGTTAACTTTGTGATTAAATCGTGGATAATGTGGACGTTATTAACCGTTTAAGAATTATTCTGTATCTATGTGTTTATAGTGGATTCTAATTAAAATAGGTGGCAATCCTATTGAAAAGAAAATCAAGACAATTATCGTTAATATAACAATACATACTTCTGAGATAGCGACGTTGATCCATGTGAGTAGAAGATATTTGTTTTTGCTGATCAATGATTATGATGCAGATCAACTCCTGTGCTGATAGAACCATCGCTGAGATCCTGGTGTATTCGCGAATGCCTTGGTCGCTTGTGGTGCGATGTTGGATGACATCTGCAGTCACAGTGCATGACACATAGTGCCACGGATGTTGCTAATGTAATTATGAATGGTACTGCGAAATAATGAATGATTATAGCCACTTGTTCGTCGCGTTTGTAATGCGTTAAGACCACAGTACGGTTTTCCCTTGAATGATGACATGGAAATTCGGTTCCTTCAGTACCATACATTTCCGTAAAATTTTTACACGTTACACTAGGCGGATATCCACAACCCTTAATATTAACAAGTAATACTGCATCATCTGTTTGATTTGGATTAGCAGTAGAGTCGTTGTAACTCACATAGATATGGGTGCAATGGTAAGCATCACTGGTACAGCCTTCCCTGCATGAACTCCAACTGCAATTTGCCAAACCTGCCAGTTCCTCACGTCTAGTTGTTATGCAATTAACTGGGTCGGTTATAAAGTTTGATGCTAACGTCGATATAGCTGGATCGACATACAACGGCACCAAAAATAATAATGACGAACCAGCAGTCATAGCGATTACTGCCAGGACACTGGTTGAATAGAAAAGTGCCCTCTCCCTACACGATCTGTTTTCTTGAACTCTATTTCGTTTTGATAGGGCTAATTCTTGTAGTTTACGTTTCCTGAACTCTTCTTGTTGATCTAGGAGCAGTTCGGAGCTACTGCTCCTCATTTTTCGTATATACTATGACATTACACTTCACCCGTGACACTTCGGTTACAGACAGTAATGATCCATTGCAACTAATATGAATTCACCCTCGTCGAGGGCGCATGTCCAGCGAGTAAATGTTACGGGGTTGGATATTTGAATCTATAAACATATCTAAAGGACAGTTTTTCGTTTATTTTATTTATTGGTGTTTTAAACACAAGTACCTACTCATATAAAAATACAAACAATGTAATATATCGGTTGTACCAGTTACATCTGGAGTTTTGTTTTATTTTTATTCAAGTTAGAAATTAAAAAGAATTTTATTACAGCACTTGACACGTTATACAAATTGTACAAATTAATATTGAACTGACTAAATGTAAAAAGTAAATTAGAGATATGAAATTTCGTATATTTATCCTCGAATGCACAGAATTTATTGTCCTTACTAATCGATACACTTGTGCCGTCGGCATTGCCACAGATAAATATCCAGATGGCCCATGATTAACAAATTTTTGTAGCCCTAAAATGGTTACGAACACCAGGCTACGCCACCGTCGCCGGGTTACTACCACCAGAGGCACTGAATATTTGATAAATTTATATAATCTGCAGTTTAGTTGTAATTTAAGAGATTGAAGCCTGCAATTGGTATTCTAGTTAACGACAGATGCCGCTCCTAAAAAAAAATATTATTTTAGGTAATTTATTTCGGTACTGAATAAGTTAGTTTACGTATATTTTTTTCTGTTATTTGAAAATATTATAATTATTTTTGTCTAATAATTGACAAAACCATTTTTACTAAATATAGGATTCAAAATTTCATTTAATTTCTATCCATATGATCATAAGACTTAAGGTCTATAGTTGCTTGCAATCATTTCTGCACAAAAAACTCTTACCTACATCAACTATTCACACAAAGTTACCTTGTGCGTACTTTTTTTTTCTATTTATATGATTTATTGACTATAAATTCCAAGAGCTCCTTCATTGAGTAAGATTAATGTTTGGGGGAATATTATTATAAAAATACAAGGTGGGAAGAGGATTGATTTTAGTGAACAAACTGGAAAATATCCTAATGTAAACACTTATATAGGTATAGCACAGATATACAGGGTGTAGATAAAGTCTGGAACAAAATTAATATTTCTGTTATCTTCGGTTTGATGGAAAAACCCTGAAACAGGTCGATTTTGTTTTTATCCCGTGCACTTTATAACATCGTGAATTTAATTCTGTCGTCATCTGGTTGCGCGCGGGCGTGACGTCATTAGTTTTTTCAAATGGTAACCCGCCACATTTATTACCCCTTGTCGTTAGGTATTCCATTGTGCCTGCAACGGTATAAAAAGTTTGGTACCTTACATAACAATTTTTGGGAGAAAAATGCTTTCGAATTTCAAAAAATTAAAATTTTATTTCTAATGAAAAACTAATCAAAAATTATTTTAAAAAATCAGATAAATTGTAATCCGAGGTTTATCTTGGATTGTCGTCAAACAAGACACCAAAAAAATGTCAACGGAAGTGTTCAAATTGTCCGCCATTGGCCATTTGACACTGGCCGAGACGGACGTACACGCTTTCTACGACACGTCGTATTGTCTCTGCACCAATATTTCGCATTTCCTCGCCGATACGATGTTTCAGATCATCCAAGTTATTTGGCTTATTGGTGTACACCTTTGATTTCACATGACCCCATAGAAAAAAATCAAGTGGTGTGAGATCTGGCGAACGGGCAGGCCATTCAATTGTTCCCCTTCGTCCGATCTATCTCCCGGGGAAAATTTCGTCGAGGTAACTCCGAACACGCCAGCCAAAATGTGGAGGTGCTCCATCTTGTTGAAACCAGATTCTGGGGTGAGGCTTGTCGGGGGTGTTTTCATCCGGAAATAATTCTACCAATGTTGGCACTAGCGTAAATCTTAGGAAATGGAAGTATGTTTCAGCGTTTAAATTTCTGTCCAGAAAGAAAGGCCCCACAATGCGATCTCCCACTATTCCCGCCCATACATTAACTTTTTGCCGGTGTTGGGTGTGCTCCTCTCGAACCCATCGAGGATTTTCGCCCGACCAGTACCTACAATTGTGGCGATTCACTTCACCGTTCAAGGTAAAAGTTGCTTCGTCACTAAAAACCACATTGTCGACAAATCCGGGATTCTCATCGCACCGTAGCATGATTTGTTCACAGAACTCGAGTCGGCGGTCGAAGTCATCTTCATTCAGTTCCTGAACCCGATTGATTTTGTACGGATGAAGTTTTTCCTTCTTCAGCAATTTGGCTACTGTGGTAAAATCGACTGCATGATCCCTGGCAATGTTCCTTGTTGAAGTGTGGGGGTTGTCCTGAAGTTCCAAGAGAATATTGACCCTTCTATCTTCCTCAATTCTTGGTCGACCTTGACGAGCCCTGTCTTTTACACTACCAGTTTCAGCAAATTTTGCGACAATTTTGCTCACCGTTGACCGCGAAATCGGTGCGCGGTTTGGATTTTCTGCATTGAAAAACTGACAGGCTTCTTCATGGCTACGTATTTTATCACCACAACCAACAATAATGAGAATTTGAATCCGCTCTTTTTCGCTCAAATTCGCCATTTTCGCAATGCACGTTCAGCACTACCAATGGAGCAAGTATTGTGAATGGATAAGTTCAAACACCAAGTAATGAACTGTCAATATGACGTGTCGTAGAAAGCGTGTACGTCCGTCTCGGCCAGTGTCAAATGGCCAATGGCGGACAATTTGAACACTTCCGTTGATTTTTTTTTGGTGTCTTGTTTGACGACAATCCAAGATAAACCTCGGATTATAATTTATCTGATTTTTTAAAATAATTTTTGATTAGTTTTTCATTAGAAATAAAATTTTAATTTTTTGAAATTCGAAAGCATTTTTCTCCCAAAAATTGTTATGTAAGGTACCAAACTTTTTATACCGTTGTATGCACAATGGAATACCTAACGACAAGGGGTAATAAATGTGGCGGGTTACCATTTGAAAAAACTAATGACGTCACGCCCGCGCACAACCAGATGACGACAGAATTAAATTCACGATGTTATAAAGTGCACGGGATAAAAACAAAATCGACCTGTTTCAGGGTTTTTCCATCAAACCGAAGATAACAGAAATATTAATTTTGTTCCAGACTTTATCTACACCCTGTATACAGGCTGGCGCACCACATTCCCATCGGTTTATATATACGAAAAGTGGCAAAATGTTTAACACCTTGCCTCATTACGGGCACATTTTAAAATTATTTTGAAATATACAGAGTGATTCAATAAAATGTTGCGTACCAAAGTTATGAAAATTTAAATGGAACACTTGTATATTATGGCATATTTTGATACTATAGGCTAAATGAAGGCTACTATTACTGTTATACTCCCTATACATAACTTAACAGAGACATTTAACTATTTCTGTCTTACATATTTGAGTGAATTATTTTAAATTGTATTTATTGTTTACTCAAAGCATCAGACTTTAAGATAAGTTAAAGTTGAAATCTAAAAATTATACAGAGCGTTTAAAAACAATATTATTATTATTACTTCAAACAGATACATTACTTACTATTATTACTAAAAACTATATTAGTAATTTAGGATTTTCAATTTCAAACTTTAGTTTCTTGCAATTCATTTTTTAAATGGCTAATATTTATTAACCTAACGGTTTGATTGGTTTTGTTTCACAATAATTAAAAAGCATCATAACTAGGTAAACAACAAATACATACTTTAAACAAATAACAAACTTAAGTAGTAAAAGAAAACTAATGTTTTAACAAGTGCTCAAAATGATGTCCTTAGTTTTCAATACATAAGCGAATTTTCTCTTGAAAGGACTGTTTAACTCTTGTTAAAATACTTGGTGTTAAAGAACGAAACGCTATTCTTATTCTTCCTCTCATAATGTCTGGTGTGGTTGATGGTGTATCATAGACAATATTTTTGAAATATTCCCATAAGAAAAATCAGAAGTCGTTAGATCTGGAGAATTTGCTGGCCAATTGAGTGGACCGCCGCGTCCTGTCCACCTATTGGGATATTGCCTATACAATTCATTTCTAACATTTACTTGAAAATGCGTTAGTTACCATTAAAGAAGAACGTATCACTAGCTTTCCAATTATTCCACCCTACACATTCACACAACATCTGTGTTGCCTTCGAGAGTTCTAAAAAAATGGGAATTTGCGTCACTGTAGTAGTGAAAATTATGTCTATTAACTAATCCGTTATTGTGGAATGATGACTCGTCCGTAATAAGTACAAAATCCAAAAAAACTTCATCTTTATTAAACTTCTCTAGAACCCATAAACAAAATACGAGTTGACGATCGTAATCTACTTCCAAAAGTGCTTGGTGTAATTGAATACAATACGGGAAAAAGCTGTGCCTTTTTATAATTTTTCCGACGCTCCGCCTGCTTAATTATTCCATTGGCTTCACTTATTTTTCGCTGACTTGTATGTGGCTTTTCTACAACAGATTCGATAACAACAAAATCATTTTCTTCATTTCCCATAATTGCCTTTCTGGTTTCTAATAACACTTGCAATAAATTTTCTAATGACCGCCTGTCAGGGCGATGACGCGTGTTAGGATATTTTTGAGCATAAACTCTTGATACTAGCAAGTAATTTTCGTCAAACTCTCTAATTACTAAAATCATATCCACCTTTTCGCTTTGAGAGTCGGTTCTCATTTTAAATAATTGAAATTATTGAAACGACGTTGAACGGCGATGACGTCTTAACTAATATGTACTGTAACTGTCAAATAATGTATCTGGCTGAAGTAATAATAATTCCGCCTACTTTTGAGAAATAAATTGCAAGGAATTAGTGTTTGAAATTGAAAATCCTAAATTACTAAAGAACTGAAAACTCTTATAGCTGCGACCATCATCTGACTAAAAACTTGAACAGAGAATTTTACACTCACTTTTTGAAAGGAACTGGGTGGTATATGCGCATTTGTTATTTTTGAAGTGTAAACTTCTTTAGACGCGTTGCGCTGATTGTTATAGGCAGTGAACAAGACTGTCCTGCAACGCTCGTATATGTGTAACGCTCGTTCGGGTAAAGTCGGCTAAGGGAACAAGATAAATATATCATATAATAGTAGTTTATACAACGAGTCAATAATGACAGTTATTATTCCCGAGAGCTGAATTTACTCCCGAGCCGCGTAAGCGGCGAGGGAGTAACTCAGCTCGAGGGAATAATAGTCATTATTGCGAGTTAGTATACACTACTTTATCGACGACTAACTGAAAATTACTAAAAAAAATCAAAATAAGTAAACGAAAATGTCAGATTACTATATCAATATGACGTTTGATGGTTAGGCAGTCAGTAAAATAGCCGGACTTGTCTATCGTTACTATGACAACGTTAGGAACGTTATGTTCTTATTGGCGGAATGCAGTGAATAATGGTAACGTTATGGCCCATTATATGTTCTTATTGGCGGAATGCAGTGAATAATGGTAACGTTATGGCCCATTATTCACTGGTCGCATTTCATTATTCCCTACGGGTATTATGAGTGTTATTATTAGCCAATATTGATTAATATAATACATACTTTATTGTTTAGTCGTCGATAAAGGTATTTAATTTCAATTAAATTGAAATTTAAATGAATAAATAAATTCATGTCCCCGAGCAGATTCGATCCCGAGATCTCACAGGTAAGACGTCGACACGTTACCATCAGACCAAGCGCCGGACTTGTAAGGGAGTATTCATATCGTCTATTTATATATATACAGTTCGTCTAATGGATCATTAGACGCACGTCATTAATTTTTATGCGTACGAATCAAATAGGTACTTCCAGTTCAAGTTAAGCACTATATACATAATGCATTAATATAAACTTCACATTTTTTAATTTTTCAATTGATTAATGCAGTAGTCTAGATATGATTTTTATTGCAGACATACGTATTTTCCGCACTTGAATATTCGACACCGATATTAAATAAGGATAGATAGACTGACCGACAATCTTTGCTTATGTTATCAAATAATTACGTGCGTCTAAAGATCCATTAGACGAACTGTAGGTACATACGTTCGGCGACGGGAGAGCATGATCAATCGTATAATACGTTAATAAATATTATACGCGTGTGTACATGTGTAAATGTAATAAATGTGCGAATACGTTTTATTTAATACGTTACTGAAATATTATACGCGTCTATTTCGTATTATTAACCTCGCCTTGATGAAGTTTACACTTCTGTTGTGTGGTTTTAAGCACACTCATTCTTCTTGTTGTTAGTGCTCTGCTCTTCTTGTTTTTCTGATCAATACTATAGGTCTCCTTTATGTCACTGAAAGAAATAATTTTATTATACATAACCGCCATTTAGTAAATTATTTCGAAAACTCTTAAATAAATGAGGTGCAAATCTTTCACCGGCACTTCGACACAGTCTTTGACGTCAGTCATTTGGACACTTGGTGTAAAACCTCGACTCGATCATCTGTAAAAGGGATATTGCCTCATTTTCATATAACAAAAATTCTGCGATATGAATGTCTAATAAAGCAACTAAGTTGATGTAAACATTCTTTGTTAAATAATCTGCTAAATAGGTAACCGAATAACATTATTATGTTTCAGTGAAAGGACAATAATTACAGATTCAGAATAATCTAAGAAATTATTATTATGATCGACGGACTTCAGTGAAATCATTCCGGGCTCTTTTTATTCATTCAAAGCGAGATTGTAGATGAATCACAATGTTTTGGCTTTTTTTCATGGCATACTCACCCTTTTTAGGCGAAATTTATTTAGAGAATGTTTTCGCATCGCGATTAGGAAATATGTATGAACTAAATATGAAATACTCATTTATACAGAAGTAAGTTTTATATAGAAAGTAGGTAATCAATAAATATCAAAGACTATTTTTTATCTAATATTCTTAATTTTGGATGTCGCTTTTCTGGCGAGGTTTGTTTTCTTAATGTTAATTTACAGTTCATAAATATCTGACAAATTATAAGTTTTTCATTTGCTATAATTTAGCCAAGGGATATTCTATGATATGCATGCATATAAAGCTATTACATTGATGTAAACATTTTGTGTTAAATAAACTGTTAAATAGGTAACCAAATAACTTTATTATGTGTCAGTGAAAGGACAATAATTACAAATTCAGAATAATCTAAGAAATTATGATCGATGAACGAATCTGATTTCAGCAAAATCATTCCGGGCTCTTTTTATGTTTCATTCAAAACAGGATGTAGATGGTGATACCATTAAGCAATTTATAGGGCAACCTATGAAAATGATTCTTAATATTCCAATACTGGGATTTATTTTATATTCAATTTTCTTATGTATGGCATGTAAATGTTTTATTGTAAACTGACTCAGCCTTAAAAGTAAAATGACGATCCTCATAACTAAGAAAAAACATACGCATACTGCTTTTTTGTACATAGGGCAAAATTGATTTAAAGAGTGCTAAATTAACAAGTCATTACTCCAATCGTATAGAGTGTAAATTAATTAAACAAATTTTAACAAAATCAATGATTTAATCCGTGCCTGAGGTGAATATAAAATTTTACAGCGTGCCAAAACAAATGTACCCATGCAATTAAAATTGTTATCGGATTTATGTCATTCTAAGCTTTTTTTATTGGGAAGTGTTTGTAACTACGATCATGATGATTGATGGGTACATAGATATACTCTATTTGATTTATTTTCTAATATAAAATCTCACTCGGAAAACCGAAAATAATGTTTGAATTTATATCATCTGAAATTCAAGAATTCCTAATTTATATTTCATAAGTATGGTATGTTTACATATATGTTTTTTTGTCGTTCACTAACAAAAGTGAATTGGTTTTTTGTCGTCAACTCAAGGCTAAATGTGTATGGGATGAGATGAATAAGGTGATTGTATTCTTGTTAAATATTAAAAATAGAAAATAGATCTTAATTCAAGTTCCCCAATATCGTCATCTGGTGTCGGTTAGTTAAACTTGAAAGATAACTTATAGTAAATCCTAATTTCATTTTTCCGGCAAACATGTGGTTCAAATATAAAATAATGGTAAATTCTAAATCGTAGTGTCCTCTATTTTCCTTAAATGAACTAAAACTGAAGGGCTACAATAAAGCCTATCTCATGGGCTCTCTGCTTCTTTCTCTGTGGCATTGCATAGCCAAATTATAAATAATAAGACAACCTGTACAGAAAATGATCTAGTACGTGATGTATAACTTGCTGCATTAGGTATACGCCTTAATATGTAGATGTTTTCTTCAAATATAATTTACAAACAAAATATTAAAATTTCCTGCTAATTTTAGTACCTATAGAACTCTTAACCCGATACAAGAATGACAAAAGGGGCTAAGTATTTTTGAATTATGAAAGTTTTTATACACTTTTAAATGATAACATAAAAAAGTAAAAATCATAGTTGGAATTATTAATTCAAATAATGCTAGCAAATATTTCGGTATTAAGCTGATTCTAAAAAAAAATTTTTCTTTTTAAATATATTCACCTGCAACCCTAATACGCAAAAACTGCGTTCCATATTTTTTCATCTCTCGTAAATTTCTTCCCACACAGCTTTTTCTTCATTTTAGGGAATATGTAAAAATCACTGCGTTTTTGTTCGACAGTTTTGTTCGACGAACAAGTTTGTTCGAACAAAAACGACGCAAAACCGAAGTGTGTGGGTCGAAGACCGTCGTTGATCTTGGCGTACAAAGCTGCTGAAAATAATCTGGTTCGGCCTGTTTATGTCCGTCGAGCAAAACCGTCCAACAAATCTGAAGTGTGTGGGGTAAACAGTTTTAAAAGACGACGATTTTTTGCAGTGGTGTAGTTCTATATACTTACTTCATAACCAACGTTCTGCCGAACAAAACTGTAGTCTGTGGGCAACTCACGTTCGTCGTTTTTGTACGACAGACTTGTTCGTCGAACAAAAACGCAGTGTGAGCCCGTTGCCCAAGAGTGACAAAATTTTGCGTCTTGTATCTTTGATAAGTTCATATAAAACTACCACAAAAAAAATTGCATTTGTGAAAAATTGCTTGTATGTACTTATTTCCTGAACAGTGTGAACCAACCGTGCAACTCTTAAAAATTGTTGTACATTTATCAATAAAATTATCAATTTTAATATTGACTTTTATTTTTACCATTATTATAATAGTCGACTGTGAACCAAATAGACATTTCAATCTTAGTAAAAAACACATGTGTATGTACTATTTGAATAGTTATCGAAAGAAACTGATGTGTGTGAAATAGAATGTATTTAATAGGAGCAGAAGGAGAGATCCAGTGTACACTGATGATATCAGGATTTATATGGTCTTGAAGATTATCTATTTAAGAAACCTGATCAGCAAATTACCTACATCTTGATATTGACAAATGCTTTATGTGCTGTCATTTACACGAAGTTCTTCTCCAGTTACTCTGTAACTTGTTGAAGATCTTATACTTACATATATATTTTGTATTTAGTAGAGTTTTATACACATCTCA